>JAACNH010002067.1:0-47798 GCA_019447015.1 Hymenochirus boettgeri
TCTGTAATATTCATCCATCCAGGTCATGGTATATCTGTAATATTCATTCATCCAGGTCATGGTATATCTGTAATATTCATCCATCCAGGTCATGGTATATCTGTAATATCCAGGTCATGGTATATCTGTAATATTCATCCATCCAGGTCATGGTATATCTGTAATATTCATCCATCCAGGTCATGGTATATCTGTAATATTCATTCATCCAGGTTATGGTATATCTGTTGTATTCAATTAGATCAACTGGACTTGAAGTTTAGTTCTTGAAGACGTTTCGCTAGTCATCCGTCTGGATCTCTCAATTCAGAATGACTTGTACAAGATGTTCTTGGCAACAAATTTGTGACTAATTCTGGTATTTGATGTCTGAATTGGGTCTGGAGAGCTTGTCTAATCTGAAGATACCGGAAAACATTTGGTTTGGGAGATGAAATTCTTCTTTAAGTTGATCAAATGTTTTCAGGGTGTTTTCATGTATAATATTTGACAATTGGTAGATTCCATAATTGAACCATTGGGTGGATTGAGATATGGTGAGAAATTCCTGCAAATTTTTGTTTTCCCATAATGGGGTTTGTTTGTGGAGAGTAGGGATATTCAGTTTTTGAGAGCTAGGTTCCATATTTTCAAGGCTGGATTTAGAAGTGTATGCTTTTGTAGGGTTAGGGCTGTCCCTTTCTGACCTCTGGCTATTAGGTAAAGGAGGTCTGGGTATATGGTTGTGTGTGGTATTCCCATCATCTCTAGACTTCTGGTTGGTTCTGTATTATACCAATGAAATGAATGGGATAACTGGGAGGCTATGTAGTAGAGGTTATAATCAGGTATGGCTAGCCCTCCCCGATATGTGGGCCTTTTGAGTGTCTCCCAGCTCACTTTATGCCTTTTGGAGCCCCATACAAACGATTTTAGTAATGACTCTAATATTTTAAAGTATTTCAGCGGGATGTATATTGGGCGTGCCATAGGATATATTGTGTTTTTGGCAAAAGGATCATTTTTATTAAGTTTGCTCTACCTGTCATTCCTAGGGGTAGTCTGCTCCATATTTGGATTTTGTTTTTTGTTATAGCTATGAGTGGTTCTATGTTTATTTTAATATAGTCTGAAGGGTTTTGGGAGATTTGTAAGCCCACATATTTTATTGTGTTAGTTCTGGATAATACTTGTGCGCTTTCTATGGTGGGTGGGAAAGCATCGACTGGGAGGATCTGGGATTTATCCCAGTCAATTGTAAGTCCAGAATATTGACCATATTCATTTATAAGAGTTAGAATTTTGTTCAGTGATGTTCCCTGGTCTGGCAGATATCAAAGCATATCGTCTGCATATAGGCTAATGTTTTTTTTTCTTCTATACTTGTATCATTTCTTAATTTAATCGCTAGGGGTTCAATGACCAACGCATACAGTAGTGGGGATAGGGGACAGCCCTGTCTTGTGCCCCTGGTCAGGGGGAAAGAGTTTGATGTCCATCCGTTGGCCATCACCTTTGCTTTTGGGGTAGAGTATAGAGTACGAAGCCAGTGCAGGAAATTTGGGCCAAAGCCATATTTGGAGAGGACCTGCCATAGGAAAGTCCATTATACGGAGTCGAATGCTTTGGCTGCATCCAGGGAAACTATACATCGGCTACCTATTGATTCGTGTTGTGTTTGTAGATTTAAAAATAGTCTTCTAGTGTTATGGGAGGTGTTTTTATTTGGGATAAACCCGGTTTGATCGGGGTGAATAAGTGCTTTTATGCATGTGTTAATTCTGAGTGATCGTAGTTTAGCTAATATTTTCAGATCTGCTTGTAGCAGGGATATAGGACGGTATGATTCGGATTGGGTGGAGTCTTTACCAGGTTTAGGTATAAGTATAATAAGGGCTTCTGACATTGATTGTGGTAGGGTGCCTGTTTCAGACATTGCGATGTACAGTGTTAGCAACTTGGGGGCTAGAGAATCTATATAGTGAGAGTAAAATTCGTTTGGGAGACCATCTGTCCCTGGTGTTTTATTTTTGGACATTTGGGATATGGTTTGTCTTATTTCTGTTTCTGTTATAGGTGCCTCGAATAGCTGTTGGTCTTGGGGGGAAAGTTTGGGGAATGGAATTTTCTGTAGGAAGTTTTCTATTTCTAGCTGGCTGTGTTGTAACGTTGTGGTATAGAGGTTAGAGAAATAGGTAGCGAAAAAACTTGATACTTTTTCTGGGTCTACAATATTGGGTGCAGAGTTGCTTGTTAGAGAGATGTTGGGTGGGGGTTTGTGCTCGTACCGAGCTAGGAACACTAGTAGCTTCCCACATGTTTCTCCGTATTCGTATATTCTGAATGATTGGAAGTGTAGTTTTTTGGTTGTTTTTGCCATTAGGATTTGGTCTGTAATTTTGGTTTGTAATTTCAGTGCTTGTGCTGTTTCGGGGGATGGATCGGCTTGCAACCGTGTGTTTGCTATATTGAGATTTGTTATGGACGTTTTTTCAGCTGCTGCGGGGGTGTGTTTAATATTGTTGATGGTTTGAGAGAGGATCTTACAGGAGTGTATTTTGAATGTTTCCCAGACTATAATGGGATTTGTTAAATTTGTGTTAGTATGGAAGAAATCCTCCCATTCCGTGTTCAGATCTATCTCTGTTGGGAATAGGTTGAGCCTCCAACGTGTGGGTTGTTTTGGTCGCCCCCAGTTGAGTGTCATCCAGCATGGGGAATGATCAGACAGCACTCTTGGGGACTATCCTATATCTTCTATATCAGCAAGTAGTTGTGAATTTGCAATAATTAAATCAATTCTAGACATTGTGTTGTAAGTAGTAGAAAAACATGAATATACCAGGGTGTGTGGGTATTTTACTCTCCATCACAAAGATTTAGAGATGTTAACATTCGCCCAAAACGTGCCCAGGGGTTGGCCGGTGGTTGGCCAAGTGCTTGGGTGAATGCTTGTCTATGGCTACATTTGGTACTGTGTTAAAGTCTCCTAGCCAGACCACGGGGACATCAGGGTGTGATGTCATATATTCTATTGCTGGTTGTAGCATTTTTGCTGTATATGGGGGTGGTATGTATATTGCTATCAGGACAATGGGTCTATTAAATATTTTTGCAAATATAAACACATATGTGCCACATCGGTCTAGCCTCAAATCCAGCAGTTCGAATTGGAGTGATTTGCCTATTATCACCGCTACCCCTCTAGAACCCGATGTGTAGTTAGCGTGGTAGACCCATCCCACCCATGTCTTTTTAACAGCCCTTTGCTGATATCCAGTTAAATGAGTTTCTGTTAGTATTATGATGTCAGCATGTAGTTGTTTTAGATGGCGCATTACTGCCAGGCATTTGGTTTTGTTTTGTAAGCCTCTCATGTTCCATGTTGCACTCCGGCTTTACCGGAGTGCAATCCCAGGTCTCCAAATGCATAAAGTACACTTGACAACAGCTTTTAAATGAAAGCTAACATCTGATTGGTTGGGGCAAAATTAGCACCATTTTTAACAATAAAAACCTTTATTGAATCTCCCTGATTGTATCTTCTGTATCCTCACAGGATGCCATAGAGGCAACTTACTTGAGTAAGGATCCTGCCATATTTGATGACCAGTATCATGGGTGTGAAGATGAAATGGAGACGATCATCACTGATGGTCTATTGGATAAGGAATTGGAGATAAATCCTCATTTTAAATCAGCCTGGGAAGAGGCAACATCAAAGTGGAAATATGATATAAAAGCAAAAGTGCAATTAACACTTCCGTATGGATTTAAGGATGAATACGGGATAGCTATAGTCGCCTACACTGGTTCTATTCATTCAGAATTAACTAAAGCAGCCAGAGCGGTGGGAACATCCCGTAGTAACTACATGAACAACTTCCACTTTAAATCCTTTCATTATTATCTAACGATGGCTCTGCGGAAACTAATGACGGTCTGTTCAAACAGAAAGGTGTATAGAGGGGTGAAGAAAGTACATTTTATGCCCCCTAAGAAAGGTGACAAGCTGCGCTTTGGACAATTCACATCCACATCATACAATAAACGTGTAGCCAGGAATTTTGGTACTGCATCATTTTTCGAGATTCGCACCTGCTACGGTGTCCCAATACAAAGGTTTTCTCAGTATCCCTATGAAGAGGAAGTGTTACTGATGGGAAATGAGATATTTACAGTTAGAAAATACAATTGGCGGTCACACACATTTCTACTGGAAAGTGCAAGAGACATAGACAGCTTTTTTAAATGTGCCTATTTTGAGCATATCGACCTATCATACTTTTGGGTGGGATAGGTATAGGGATGGAGCTGGGCCCCACCTAATCCCCATATGTCTGTTCTTAAATGTTGGGGCTACAGTATGGGTCAGTAAAATGAAATCCCCCCAGTAACCCTCCTATAGTATCTCTGCCAACGCACCCTCCATCAATAACCCTCTTATATTCACTAGAGAAAGGTGGTGTACCGTGTTAGCCAGTCAAAATTTTACAGGGTAACCCTTTTGAAATAAAAAATAACAAAAGTGGTATAAAGGTGATACATTTATTGGCTAACTAGGATAATCATAGCAAGCTTTCAGAACATTCTAGTTGATACATTTATTGGCTAACTAGGATAATCATAGCAAGCTTTCAGAACATTCTAGTGATACATTTATGGCTAACTAGGATAATCATAGCAAGCTTTCCGAACATTCTAGTTGATACATTTATTGGCTAACTAGGATAATCATAGCAAGCTTTCCGAACATTCTAGTTGATACATTTATTGGCTAACTAGGATAATCATAGCAAGCTTTCAGAACATTCTTGATGTACATTTATTGGCTAACTAGGATAATCATAGCAAGCTTTCAGAACATTCTAGTTGATACATTTATTGGCTAACTAGGATAATCATAGCAAGCTTTCAGAACATTCTAGTTGATACATTTATTGGCTAACTAGGATAATCATAGCAAGCTTTCCGAACATTTAGTACATTTATTGGCTAATAGGATAATCATAGCAAGCTTCCGAACATTCTAGTTGATACATTTATTGGTAACTAGGATAATCATAGCAAGCTTTCCGAACATTCTAGTTGATACATTATTGGCTAATAGGATAATCATAGCAAGCTTTCCGAACATTCTAGTTGATACATTTTGGCTAACTAGGATAATCATAGCAAGCTTTCCGAACATTCTAGTTGATACATTTATTGGCTAACTAGGATAATCATAGCAGCTTTCGAACATCTAGTTGATACATTTATTGGCTAACTAGGATAATCATAGCAAGCTTCCGAACTCTAGTTGATACATTTATTGGCTAACTAGGATAATCATAGCAAGCTTTCCGAACATCTAGTTGATACATTTATTGGCTAACTGGATAATCATAGCAAGCTTTCCGAACATTCTAGTTGATACATTTATTGGCTAACTAGGATAATCATAGCAAGCTTTCCGAACATTCTGTTGATACATTTATTGGCTAACTAGGATAATATAGCAAGCTTTCCGAACATTCTAGTTGATACATTTATTGGCTAACTAGGATAATCATAGCAAGCTTTCCGAACATTCTAGTTGATAATTTATTGGCTAACTAGGATAATCATAGCAAGCTTTCCGAACATTCTAGTTGATACATTTATTGGCTAACTAGGATAATCATAGCAAGCTTTCCGAACATTCTAGTTGATACATTTATTGGCTAACTAGGATAATCATAGCAAGCTTTCCGAACATTCTAGTTGATACATTTATTGGCTAACTAGGATAATCATAGCAAGCTTTCCGAACATTCTAGTTTAATACATTTATTGGCTAACTAGGATAATCATAGCAAGCTTTACGAACATTCTAGGTTGATACATTTATTGGCTAACTAGGATACATAGCAAGCTTTCAGAACATTCTATTGATACATTTATTGGCAACTGAGATATATCATAGCAAGCTTTCAGAACATTCTAGTTGATACATTTATTGGCTAACTAGGATAATCATAGCAAGCTTTCCGAACATCTAGTTGATACATTTATTGGCTAACTAGGATAATCATAGCAAGCTTCTGAACATTCTAGTTGATACATTTATTGGCTAACTAGGATAATCATAGCAAGCTTTCCGAAACATTCTAGTTGATACATTTATGGCTAACTAGGATAATATAGCAAGCTTCCGACATTCTAGTTGATACATTTATTGGCTAACTAGGATAATCATAGCAAGCTTTCGAACATTCTAGTTGATACATTTATTGGCTAACTAGGATAATCAAGCAAGCTTTCCGAACATTCTAGTTGATACATTTATTGGCTAACTAGGATAATCATAGCAAGTTCCGAACATTCTAGTGATACATTTATTGGCTAAATAGGATAATCATAGCAAGCTTTCGAACATTCTAGTTGATACATTTATTGGCTAACTAGGATAATCATAGGAAGCTTTCCGAACATTCTAGTTGATACATTTATTGGCTAACTAGGATAATCATAGCAAGCTTTCGAACATCTAGTTGATACATTTATTGGCTAACTAGGATAATCATAGCAAGCTTTCCGAACATTCTAGTTGATACATTTATTGGCTAACTAGGATAATCATAGCAAGCTTTCCGAACATTCTAGTTGATACATTTATTGGCTAACTAGGATAATCATAGCAAGCTTTCGAACATTCTAGGTGATACATTTATTGGCTAACTAGGATAATCATAGCAAGCTTTCCGAACATTCTAGTTGATAATTTATTGGCTAACTAGGATAATCATAGCAAGTTCCGAACATTCTAGTTGATACATTTATTGGCTAACTAGGATAATTATAGCAAGCTTCCGAACATTCTAGTTGATACATTATTGGCTAACTAGGATAATCATAGCAAGCTTTCCGAACATTCTAGTTAATACATTTATTGGCTAACTAGGATAATCATAGCAAGCTTTCAGAACATTCTAGTTGATACATTTATTGGATAACTAGGATAATCATAGCAAGCTTTCAGAACATTCTAGTTCCTTTTTCAAGCTGAATACAATGAAGTTGTGGTTCTCTCTGATATATATACAACATTAGGTTCATAGTTCAAATAACCAGAAAAAAGGAATATCAGTGTGGAAGGTGTTAACAGTCATATAAAGGGGTCAGCAAGGGACAAACAGATAAGGCACAAGATACAGATGTTTGTATTTCTGGATTGGTGCAGGCAGTTCTAATCTATATAATTTGCCATGAACCCAAGGTCCAGGTTCAGTCCCTTCTCCAGAGAGTTGAAAGTTTTCATTCATTTGTACTCCCATACCTTCCTTTCATTATCTGTTTTAAAGTTCCCCTTAAGGACCAAGATTCTTAGATGGTTTATGGAGTGGTGAGGGCTGTTACAATGGTTCCCTACTGGTGTGTCCAGTTTTTTATTTGTTATAGTAAAGTGGTGGTGTGTATTCCTCTTTCTCAGGCTTTGACCAGTCTGCCTAACTGTTGATCCAGAGGAAGGCAAAAAATACCTCACCAAATTTATGAAGGGGGAAAAAATTCCTTCCTGACTCCAAGTGGCAATGGGAAATTTCCCTGGATCAACTCTACTTTATGTATCAATGTTATTCTTTTATAAATGTGATTCTAATATAAATGTGATTCTTTTATGAATATAATTCTTTTATAAATGGGATTAAATTTATAAATATGATTCTTATATAAATCTGATGCTTTAATAAATTATTCTTTTATCAAAGTGAAAAATTCCGATTCTAATGTAAATGTGATTCTTTTACAAATGTGATTTTTAATAAATATAATTATTTTATAGATGTGATTCTTTAATAAATACGAGTCTTTTATAAATGTGATTCTAATATAAATTAAATTCTTTTATAAATATGATTTTTTTTTTAAAAATCTGATACTTTTATGTGATTCTCTGATTAATTTATCAATGTGATTTTTTTTAATAAACTTGATTAATTTATAAATATGATTCTTTTATAACTTTGATTCTTTTAATAAATGATTCTTTTATCAAAGTGATTCTTTGATAAAAATCTGATTCTAATATAAATGTGATTCTTAACCCTTTCACTGCCAGGAGAATTTCATTTTTTTTTGCGTTAACTGCCAGAAGAATTTTCAGGATTTTGCCCTTAATCCCTTTAGACTAATTTTACAGTAGGAAACCTTGCAGTAAATCAGGAATATTATACATTGTTTTTTTCAGCACAAAGTCTACTTTAACATGGTAACAGAATTTTGTGACTTTTCTGGAAATTTTACTGGAATTATGGGTAAAATATGTAAAAAAAATGAAAAATTTGCAAATTTTCATGGACTTTTCCCATTTTTACTTATAGTTATCTTAAGGTTACACACAAAAATCTTACTGTTTCTAAAAGCTCTGATACTCCCGAGTACAAAGATACCAGATATATGTAGGTACCCGACTTTTCCTGTACAGGAGACCCCCCCCAAACTAAAACTGCACCTTCAAGAATATTACACCAAATTAAATGTATAACCACTACTGACAGTTAACAGAAAATCTACCAAATTAACTAAAATATCCCCACAAGTGAGATATTTTTAGAATCTACACACCCGCAGGATTTTATGAGTGAGGTTAGTTTCGGTCCAAATGCAGATACCCGGACGCAGCTCTTCGTCCAATTGTAAGTTATTTTCTCACATTTTCCTTTTTTTCCTCAACTGTAAAATCAGAGACAAAATCAAATGCGAATTTCAGCTAAAAACTGTGGAGGAAAGTTCAAACGCATCTCAAATATGAAAGCCTAACCCCTCCCGAATAAAACGGTATGCCACATTCATGGGTGTACCCAGAGACATGGCTACCAACTAACCCAGAGCGTGACCAGTGCCAAATGTCAGTAGCAGCAAAACAAAAATTAGCCAGTTTTGTATTTGAACAGTCTACAGTTTTTCCACAAAACAACCCCCCCAACTCAGAAATACGCCCCACAAACTATATATGTAACGCTGTAGTTCATTCATTCATACCATCAATGATGTGGGCGCAGTTCTTCGTAGAAGTTTGCACTTTTACCAGATTTTCCAAAAAAATGAACATCAAACAACATTCAAAAAGGTAGAAATCATGCCAAAACCCCATGGAATGTAAAAAAAAGTTACCAAATATCAATCTTTCAAATGTCCTGAATCAAGCGGTATGCCATATGTGTGGTTACGCACGCGGATGTGAGACAATGCACGATGGCTCAGAAACGGCAAAAATATTTAGCCAACTCCAAATTTGGACAGTCTGCAGTTTTTTCAACAAAACACCCCCGTAAATTAGAAATAACCCCCACAAACTATATATTCCTGAAATCTACACACCTTCAGCTATGTAACACTGTAGTTTGTTCATTCATACCATCAATGGCGTGGGCGCAATTCTTCGTAGAAGTTCGCATTTGTCTGAAAAATGAACAAAAAACAACTTCAAAAGGTAGAAATCATGCCAAAACCTCATGGAATCTAAAAAAAAACTACTAAATATCAATCTCCCAAATGTCCTGAATCAAACGGTATGCCATATGTGTGGTTACACACGCGGACGTGGAAGCGAAAAGCCACAAAGTGAGACAATGCACGATGGCTAAGAAACAGCGAAAATATTTAGCCAATTCCGAATTTGGACAGTCTGCAGTTTTTTCCACAAAACACCCCCGTAACTTAGAAATAACCCCCACAAACTATATATTCCTGAAATCTACACACCTTCAGCTATGTAACACTGTAGTTTGTTCATTCATAACATCAATGGTGTGGGCGCAGTTCTTCATAGAAGTTCGCATTTGTCTGAAAAAATGAACAAAAAACAACTTCAAAAGGTAGAAATCATGCCAAAACCTCATGGAATGTAAAAAAAAGTTACTAAATATCAATCTCCCAAATGTCCTGAATCAAATGGTATGCCATATGTGTGGTTACACACGCGGACGTGGAAGCGAAAAGCCACAAAGTGAGACAATGCACGATGGCTCAGAAACAGCGAAAATATTTAGCCAATTCCGAATTTGGACAGTCTGCAGTTTTGTTCCACAAAACACCCCCGTAACTTAGAAATAACCCCCACAAACTATATATTCCTGAAATTTACACACCTTCAGCTATGTAACACTGTAGCTTGTTCATTCATACCATCAATGGTGTGGGCGCAGTTCTTCGTAGAAGTTTGCATTTGTCTGAAAAAATGAACAAAAAACAACTTCAAAAGGTAGAAATCATGCCAAAACCTCATGGAATGTAAAAAAAAAGTTACTAAATATCAATCTCCCAAATGTCCTGAATCAAACGGTATGCCCTATGTATGGTTACACACGCAAACGTGGAATCAACTAGCCACAAAGTGAGCCAATGAACAATGGCCCAATTACAGCAACTTTTCAGATTTGTCAGACTAAACACCCCTCTATATTAGAAATACAGTTTCATGTAAAATTTCGCTTTTTTACCAGATTTTCAGGAAAAATTTATAAAAATACAATTCAAAGTTAAAAATCATGGCAAATTTCCATGTCATGTAAAAAAAACTTGTCAATTATCAATCTTCCAAATTCCCTGAATCAAACCGTATGCCATATGCGTGGATGTACACAGGGACATGGCCACCAACTAGCTCAAATGGGACACATGCACAAGTGTAATTACAAGAAAAAAATCAAAGTGCTCTGTAATTTCAAACAGCCCCAAAACTTGGAAATGCCCCCCACAAGCTATATATTTTTGGAATTTACACACCTTCAGCTACGTTACGATGCCATGCTTTCATACATACATGAAGAATTCCAGACCCAGTGATCCAAAGAACTCTTGTGTTTTTAGGAGGTTTTGTGAAAAATAAAATAAGATGATTCAAGGATTGAAATCCTACCTAAACCAACTTGACAAGCAAAAAAACCCACTAAATGTCAATCTCCCACATATCCTTCATCAAACGGTATGCCATATGTGTGGGTGCACACAGAGACGTGGCCACCAACTAGCTCAAATGGGACACATGCACAAGTGTAATTACAAGAAAAAATTCAAAGTTGTCTGTAATTTCAAACAGCCCCAAAACTTGGAAATTCCCCCCACAAATAACCCCCCCCACTAAATATCACTCTCCCACATGTTCTGAATCAAACAGTATGCCATATGTGTGGGTGCACACAGAGACGTGGCCACCAACTAGCTCAAATCGGATGCATGCACAAGTGTAATTACAAGAAAAAAATCAAAGTGCTCTGTAATTTCAAACAGCCCCAAAACTTGGAAATGCCCCACACAAATAAAACCCCCCACTAAATATCAATCTCCCACATGTTCTGAATCAAACGGTATGCCCTATGTGTGGATGCACACAGAGACGTGGCCACCAACTAGCTCAAATGGGATGCATGCACAAATGCAATTACAAGAAAAAATCAAAGTGCTCTGTAATTTGAACAGCCTACCCTTTTTCTAAGGAAACAGTCCAGAAACATGGAAATTCCCCCCACAAACTATATATTTTTGGAATCTACACACCTTCAGCTACGTTACGATGCCATGCTTTCATACATACATGAAGAATTCCAGACCCAGTGATCCAAAGAACTCTTGTGTTTTTAGGAGGTTTTGTGAAAAATAAAATAAGATGATTCAAGGATTGAAATCCTACCTAAACCAACTTGACAAGCAAAAAAACCCACTAAATGTCAATCCCCCACATATCCTGCATCAAACGGTATGCCATATGTGTGGGTGCACACAGAGACGTGGCCACCAACTAGCTCAAATGGGACACATGCACAAGTGTAATTACAAGAAAAAATTCAAAGTTGTCTGTAATTTCAAACAGCCCCAAAACTTGGAAATGCCCCCCACAAATAACCCCCCCCACTAAATATCACTCTCCCACATGTTCTGAATCAAACAGTATGCCATATGTGTGGATGTACACAGAGACGTGGCCACCAACTAGCTCAAATCAGACGCATGCACAAGTGTAATTACAAGAAAGAATCAAAGTGCTCTGTAATTTGAACAGCCTACACTTTTTCTAAGGAAACAGTCCCGAAACATGGAAATTCTCCCCACAAACTATATATTTTTGGAATCTACACACCTTCAGCTACGTTACGATGCCATACTTTCATACATACATGAAGAATTCCAGACCCACTGATCCAAAGATGTCCGTGTTTTTACGAGGTTTTGTGAAAAATAAAATAAGATGATTCAAGGGTTGAAATCCTACCTAAACCCTTTTGACAAGCAAAAAAACCCACTAAATGTCAATCTCCCACATATCCTGCATCAAACGGTATGCCATATGTGTGGGTGTACACAGAGACGTGGCCACCAACTAGCTCAAATTGGACGCATGCACAAGTCCAATTACAAGAAAAAAATCAAAGTGTTATGTAATTTGAACAGCCTAATCAACTTGGAAATACCCCCCACAAACTATATATTTTTGGAAGCTACACACCTTCAGCTATGTGATGGTATCATGCTTTCGTATATACATGAAGAATTCCAGGCGCTGTTATCCATAGAACTCCGTGCTTTTAGGAGATTTTGTGAAAAAATAAAAAAAAGAGGACTCAATGGTTGAAATCCTACCTAAACCCACTCGGCAAGTAAAAAAACCCACTAAACACCACTAAACAGCAATCTCCCACATGTCCTGAATCAAACGGTATGCCATAAGGGTGGGTGCAAACAGAGACGGGGCCACCAACTAGCTCAAATGGGATCCATGCGCAATTGCAATTACAAGAAAAAATAAAAAAACGCCACAACCCACCCCCCACACCAATCTCCACTCCCCCTTTTAGTGGTATTTTAGTGAAAAGCAGTTAGTACGGAGAGTCCCACAAGTTTTTGCACACTTTACTGATCCTAAAAATTCAATCCGGTCTTTTTTTGGTACCTCTGCAAAATTACCTACTAAAATAGGCTTAGTTTCCCTTGAAATCGAACAAATAATGATCCGCGTTTACTTTAGCGATATCACCGGGGACATTGGGAAGCTTGGAGAAGACAATTTTCTTTACTAATTTATAGTTTTTAGGTAAAAAAAAAAAAAAGGTGTGTGTATCACTTTAAGATTTTATTTTGTGTGCATTTCCCCTTTTTTGGGGGGATCATTCCCAAAGATGATCATCAAATCATCTTAGGGAATGATACCGAACTTGGAATACGGGCATAAATGCCCATTTTCCAATTCGAAATCCGATCGGAAAAATCACTTCCCGGAAATCATTTTCCAGGAAGTGATTTTTCATTCATTGGCAAAGATCAATAATTTGGTGATCAGAAGTGATCACCAAATTTTGATCTCTGTCCCCATTTTTTTTCTAAGTCTTCGCTAAGTAGCAAAGACTTAGAAAAAATCCTATTTGTGAATGGAACTTTGAGTTCCATTCACAAAATGTATAGTAAAGCTGTCAGCATGACAGCTTGTGCTATACAGGTGCTGCAGCATGATCTATATGGAGATCACACTGCAGTACCTCCACTGGACCACCAGGGGCAGCCTCTTTCCACTTTCAAGAAAGACCCCGGTGAAGGAGGAAGTCTCGCGAAGTCACCGGGGTCTTCCTTTCTGGATCCGGACGAGCTCCACGTGGGACCGGCTTCCTCCCTATACGGTCACGGCAAAAAGGTATCGTAACTTCCGATCCCCCCCTCGGATTTGGACGCAACCGAGGGGGGATTGAGGGGGCTAGGGGGGCAGTTGAATGCTGCCCCCCGATCGCCCCTAGCGGGGGGCAAATTTTTTTTTGCAGCAGGGAAGCCACAGATCGTATATTCACGATCTGTGGCAGTTTGGTCATTCACTGCACAGATCGTGAATATACGATCTGTGGCAGGGAAAGGGTTAAACGTGATTCTTTTATAAATATTATCAAGTTTGGCCATCTCTAATAAATTATTAGAGATTCTTGAATAGAAATTAATCTTTTATAATATTTATAAATGTATTACCTTTACAAATAGAATAAATGTATAAATGTGATTCTTTTAGAAATGTGATTCTTTCACTTCTTGACGCCCTGAAGAAGTCACATGGTGACGAAATGTACGTAGGTGAGTGGTGGACTAGTGTGCGGAGGAATGGCGGCTATTGCAGTGTAACTGGCATTACAGATCGGCATATGGAATTCCAGAGTGCGAAGGAGTGGGACTTTGTTACACAGCACGGAGCGGTAACGTATTTCCATTGTTACTATTTATACACTGGACGCTCTGCAGTTTATTAGGGATCAGTTTCCCACATGGAGTCCGAAGTATCTGCCATTTGATAAATTGGAAACATTTATTGGAACTATCTAATATGACTTTTATCTGCACTTTTTCCTCTATCTGCTGGAGCCTTATGTTGGATGATGAACAGTGGGTCTCCCACGCACACTCAGCCCACAATTTAAGAATGTTATTTATGTATTTATAACTCTATTTATTACTATCAGCACTTTATATTAGATATGTTTGGCTATGGAGAACTAAAGTGCCAATAGTGCTAATAAAAAGATAAATAGGGTGTCTGCTGAGATGAAATATCTACGTGTATACAAACACCCCCAAAATGGTATATAACGTGATAAAAAAGTGAAAAAGTGTAAAAACACGTTAAAAGGTGCTAAAGATCACCTATATAAAAAGGTAAAAGATTTATATCAAATCTAGATACTAAACCTGACTGATTGACAAGTGAGGGTCACAAACCTCCCATCAACCTATCCACAAAAGGATTAAGGGAACTATTATAAACCACAATGTCATTCTGGTAACATGTGACATTCAGAACTTATATACAGTTATCCCACAAGAGGAAGGGGTAGATACTTGTAGACAAGCCCTAATAAAAAGTGGACACCATTCTCCACTAATTGAGTTTTTAATGGACCTCTTACTGTATATTTTAAGTCACAATTACTTCAGATTTGTTAATAAATATTACAAACAAAATACTGGGACTGCCATGTGACCAAATATGCCAGGGGATCACCAATATTTTCATGGAGAAATTTGAGGGACAGCATATATCCACATTTGCATAAACAGATTGCTTTCTTTAAGCGATATATAGACGATTGTCCATTGTTTGGGAAGGCACATATGATGAATGCCAAACATTTTTAACAACGATCAATAACCTCAATAGTCCCATCAAACTTACCATGAAGTGTGACTTAGATAGTATCGATTATCTTGACTTGAGAATTTATAAACAGGGAGAAAAAATCAGGTCCTCATTATACAGCAAGCCCACAGATAACAACTCTATATTACCAGCTAATAGTTATCACCCCGAACACCCAAAAGGAGGAAATCATTTTCATACGTAACAATACCGACCTGAAGGTCATGATGTCTCTTCTCCAAAGAGGGTATAAACATAGCATAGTACACAGACAATGTGACCATGCCTTAAGTTATATACAAGATAAAACTATAAAAAGCAAAAGCAATGACAATATTCTATATATATTACAAAGTTCCCCGTATGTTAGAGAGGTAAAAAGTACAGGGAAAAATCACTGGAATATTATCAGTACAGATCCTTCCTTACCGTTTAAAGAGCTCACTCCACGATTTGCCCAAAAAAGGGGAAAGAACCTTCGGGACATTTTGGTCAAAACCAATATAAGAATCACTAAGGATGCCTTACCTACTAAAACATGGCTGAAAGAAAATAGGGATGGCTGCTATAAATGTTCTGGCTGTCAAGCATGTAGATCTATGACAAGTGGTCCAGATTTTCCACATCCCCAATCTGGTAAAAGAATCCCTATAAAAGGCAGACTGTCTTGTACCAGCACTTATTCTATTTACTTCATCAAATGCCCATGTGTCATGTATTATATCGGTAAGACCATTACCACTATCCCTGAGAGACTTGCCAATTATCATACGGCAATCAGAAAAGCACTGACCAACAACGCCATGGAGATTGACAATAAGTATGGGGAACAATCCGTAGCTTTCCATTTTGGTCAAAATGGTCTCAGTATGGCCACCCTCAAATGGATGGCCATAGATCAAGAAGCACAGATTGAAGGAAAGGATAGATTTATCATATATAGATATCATATACTGTGCTGGTTACCAGATAGGTAGGATGTAAGGGTAGATTTATCATATATAGATATATAGTTACCAATAACTGTGCTTGTTACCAGAATAGGTTAGGATGTCAGGCTAGATTATCATATATACTATTATAGATACCATATACTGTCTGGTTACCGGATAGGTAGGATGTAAGGGTAGATTTATCATAATAGATATATAGATACCATATACATGTGCTGGTTACCAGATAGGTAGGATGTAAGGTAGATTTATCATATATAGATATATAGATACCATATCGTGCTGGTTACCGGATAGGTAGGATGTAGGGTAGATTTATCATATATAGATATATAGATATCATATACTGTGGCTGGTTACCAGATAGGTAGGATGTAAGGGTAGATTTTCATATATAGATATAGATACATACCTATACTGTGCTGGTTACCGGATAGGTAGGATGTTAAGGGAAGATTATCATATATAAGATACCATATACGTGCTGGTTACCAGATAAGTAGGATGTAAGGGTAGATTTATCATATATAGATTATAGATACCATATACTGTGCTGGTTACCAGATAGGTAGGATGTAAGGGCTAGATTTATCATATATAGATTATAGAACATATCTGTGCTGGTTACCAGATAGGTAGGATGTAGGGGTAGATTTATCATATATAGATATATAGATACCATATACCGTGCTGGTTACCATAAGGTAGGATGTAAGGGTAGATTTCATATATAGATATATAAATACCATATACTGTGCTGGTTACCAGATAGGTAGGTGTAAGGGTAGATTTATCATATATAGATAATAGATACCATATACTGTGCTGGTTACCAGATAGGTAGGATGTAAGGGTAGATTTATCATATATAGATATAGATACCATATACTGTGCTGGTTTACCGGATAGGTAGGAGTGTAAGGGTAGATTTATCATATTAGATATATAGATACCATATACTGTGCTGGTTACCGGATAGGTAGGATGTAAGGGTAGATTTATCATATATAGATATATAGATACCATATACTGTGCTGGTTACCGGATAGGTAGGATGTAAGGGTAGATTTATCATATATAGATAATAGATATCATATACTGTGCTGGTTACCGAATAGGTAGGATGTAAGGGTAGATTTATCATATATATAATAGATACCATATACTGTGCTGGTTACCGGATAGGTAGGATGTAAGGGTAGATTTTACATATAAGATATATAGATACCATATACTGTGCTGGTTACCAGATGGGTAGGATGTAAGGGTAGATTTATCATATATAGATTATAGATACCATATACTGTGCTGGTTACCATAGGTTGGATGTAAGGGTAGATTTATCATATATAGATATATAGATACATATACTGTGCTGGTTATCAGATGGTAGGATGTAAGGGTAGATTTATCATATATAGATATATAAATCCATATACTTTGCTGGTTACCAATAGGTAGGATGTAAGGTAGATTTATCATATAAGATATAAATACTATATACGTGTGCTGTTACCAGATAGGTAGGATGTAAGGGTAGATTTATCAAATATTAGATATACATATACTGTGCTGGTTACCGGATAGGTAGGATGTAAGGGTAGATTTATCATATATAGATTATAGAACTATATACTGTGCTGGTTACCAGTAGGTAGATGTAAGGGTAGATTTATCATATATAGATATCATATACCTGTGCTGGTACCAGATAAGTAGATGTAAGGGTAGATTTATCATATATAGATATATAGATACCATATACTGTGCTGGTTACCGATAGGTGGATTAAGGGTAGATTTATCATATATAGATTATAGATACTATATACTGTGCGGTTACCAGATAGGTAGGATGTAAGGGTAGATTTATCATATATAGATATTAGATATCATATCTGTGCTGGTTACCAATAGTAGGATGGGGTAGATTTATCTATTAGATACATATACTGTGCTGGTTACCAGATAGGTAGAATATAAGGTAGATTTTTCATATTAGATATAGATCCATATACGTGCTGGTTACCGATAGGTAGGATGTAAGGGTAGATTTATATATAGATATATAGATATCATATACCGTGCTGGTTACCAGATAGGTAGGATGTAAGGGGAGATTTATCATATATAGAATATAGATACCATATACTGTGCGTTACCGAGGTAGGATGTAAGGGTAGATTATCATATATAGATATATAGATACCATATACTGTGCTGGTTACCGGATAGGTAGGATGTAAGGGTAGATTTATCATATTGATATATAGATACCATTACTGTGCTGGTTTACAGATAGGTAGATTAAGGGTAGATTATCTATATATATTAGATATCATATACTGTGCTGTTACCGATAGGTAGGGATTAAGGGTAGATTTATCATATATAGATATATAGATATCTATACTGTGCTGGTTACCGGATAGGTAGGGTGTAAGGGTAGATTTATCATAATAGATATATAGATACCATATACTGTGCTGGTTACCGGATAGGTAGGATGTAAGGGTAGATTTATCATATTTGATATATAGATCCATATACTGTGCTGGTTACCGGATAGGTAGGTGTAAGGGTAGATTTATCATATATAGATATATAGATACCATATACTGTGCTGGTTCCGGATAGGTAGGATGTAAGGGTAGATTATCATATTAGATATATAGATACCATATACGGTGCTGGTTACCAATAGAGATGTAGGGTAGATTTCATATATAGATATAGATACCATATACTGGTGCTGGTTACCGGATAGGTAGGATGTAAGGGTAGATTTAATCTATTATGAATATAGTAGATACCATATACTGTGCTGGTTACCGGATAGGTAGGATTAAGGTGATTTAGCATATATAGTTATAGATATAATCATATACTGTGCTGGTACCAGTAGGGTAGGATGTAAGGGTAGATTTATCATATATATTATATAGATACCCATACTGTGCTGGTTACGGCATAGGTAGGATGTAAGGTAGATTTATCATATATAGATATATATATACCATATACTGTGCTGGTTACCAGATAGGTAGGATGTAGGTAGATTATCATATATAGATATATAGATACCATATACTGTGCTGGTTCGGATAGGTAGGATGTAAGGGTAGATTTATCATATATAGTATTAATAGATACCATATCTGTGGCTGGTTACCAGATAGGTAGGATGTAAGGGTAGATTTATCATATATAGATATATAGATACCATATACTGTGCTGGTTACCAGATAGGTAGGATGTAAGGGGAATTTATCATATTAGATATATAGATACCATATACTGTGCTGGTTACCAGATGTAGGATGTTAGGTAGATTTACAATATATAGATATATGAATATCATAACTGTGCTGGTTACCAGATAGGTAGGATGTAAGGGTAGATTTATCATATATAGATATATAGATACCATTACTGTGCTGGTTACCGATAGGTAGGAGTAAGGGTAGATTTATCATATATAGTTTAGATACCATATACTGTGGCGTTCCGATGGTAGGATGTAAGGGTAGATTTTTATTATAGATATATAGATACCATATACTGTGCTGGTTACCAGGTTAGATAGGATTTAGGGTATAATTTATCATATATAGATTAGATCCCATATACTGTGCTGGTTACCAGAGATAGTTGTGTAAGGGTAGATTTTAATATATATATATAGATACCATATACTTGCTGGTTACCAGATAGGTAGGATGTAGGTAGATTATCATATTGATATATAGATACCATATACTGTGCTGGTTACCAGATAGGTAGGATGTAGGTATGTGTGATTTATCTATCATGTTATAGATATATAGATACCATATACTGTGCTGTGTACCGATGTGGATGTATGGGTAGATTTATCATATATAGATATAGATACCATAATTCTGTGCTGGTACCAGATAGGTAGGATGTAGGGTAGATTTATCATATATAGATATATAGATACCATATACTGTGCTGGTTACCGGATAGTTAGGATGTAAGGTAGATTATCATATATAGATATAAGATATCATATAATTGTGCTGGTTACCAGATAGGTAGGATGTAAGGGTAGATTTATCTATATAAGATATGATACCATATACTGGCTGGTTACCAGATAGGTAGGGAGGTAAGGTAGATTTATCATATAATAATATATAGATACCATATACTTGTGTGTTTACCTGATGGTAGGATGTAAGGGTAGATTTATCATATATAGATATATAGATACCATATACGGTGCTGGTTACCGATAGGTAGGATGTAAGGGTAGATTTATCATATAGATTATAGATACCATATACTTGCTGGTTACCTGATAGGTAGGATGTAAGGGTATTTATCATATATAGATATAGATACCATATACTGTGCTGGTTACCGATAGTTAGGATGTAAGGGTAGATTTATCATATAAATTAAGAATACCATATACTGTGCGTGGTTACCGATAGGTAGGATGGTTAGAGGTAGATTTATCATATATAGATATATAGATACCATATACTGTGCTGGTTACCGATAGGTAGGATGTAAGGGTAGATTTATCATATATAGATAGATATCTCCATATACTGTGCTGTTACCGATAAGTAGGATGTAAGGGTAGATTTATCAATATAGATATATAGATACCATATTTGTGCTGGTTACCGAATAGGTGATGTAAGGTTAGATTTATCATATATAGATATATAGATACCATATACTGTGCTGGTTACCGGTTAGGTAGATTGTGGTAGATTTATCATATATAGATATATAGATACCAATACTGTGCTGGTTACCAGATAGGTAGGATGTAAGGGAGATATCTATAAGATATATAGATACCATATACTGTGCTGGTTACCAGATAGGTAGATTGTGGTGTAGATTATCATATATAGATTATAATACAATATACTGTGCTGGTTACGTATAGGTTGTAAGGGTAGATTTCATATATAGATAATAGAATATATACTGTGCTGGTACCGAAGGTAGGATGTAAGGGTAGATTTATCATATATAGATATATAGATACTATACTGTGCTGGTTACCGGATAGGTCAATGTAGGGTAGATTTATCATATATAGATATAGATATAATATACTGTGCTGGTTACCGGATAGGTAGGATGTAAGGGTAGATTTATCATATAGATATATAGATACCATATACTGTGCTGGTTACCGGATAGGTAGATTGTAAGGGTGATTTATCATATATAGATATATAGATACCATATACTGTGCTGGTTACCGATAGGTAGGATGTAAGGGTATTTATCATATATAGATATATAGATACCATATACTGTGCTGGTTACCGGATAGGTAGGATGTAAGGGTAGATTTATCATATATAGATATATAGATACCATATACTGTGCTGGTACGGATAGGTAGGATGTAAGGGTAGATTTATCATATATAGATATATAGATACCTATACTGTGCTGGTTACGGATAGGTAGGATTAAGGTAGATTTATCATATATAGATATAAGATACCATATACTGTGCTGGTTACCGGATAGGTAGGATGTAAGGGTAGATTTATCATATATGATATATAGATACCATATACTGTGCTGGTTACTGGAAGGTAGGATGTAAGGGTTAGATTTATCATATATAGATATATAGATATCATACTGTGCTGGTTACCAATAGATAAGATGTAAGGTATATTTATCATATATAGATATCATAATACTGCATGGTTACCAGATAGGTAGGATGTAAGGGTAGATTTATCATATATAGATATATAGATACCAATATACTGTGCTGTTACCAGATGGTAGGATGTAAAGTAGATTTATCATATATAGATATATAGATATCATATACTGTGCTGGTTACCGGATAGGTAGGATGTAAGGGTAGATTTATCATATTAGATATATAGATACCATATACTGTGCTGGTTACCAGATAGGTAGGATGTAAGGGTAGATTTATACATATTAGATATATAGATCATATACTGTGCTGGTTACCAGATAGGTAGATGTAAGGGTAGATTTATCATATATAGATATATAGATACCATATACTGTGCTGTTACCAGATAGGTAGGATGTAAGGGTAGAGATTTATCATATATAGATATATAGATACTATTACTGTGCTGTTACCAGATAGGTAGGATGTAGGGTAGATTTATCATATATAGATATATAGATACATATACTTGCTGGTTACCGGATAGGTAGGATGTAAGGGTAGATTTATCATATATAGATATATAGATACCATATACTGTGCTGGTTACCGGATAGGTAGGATGTAAGGGTAGATTTATCATATATAGATATATAGATACCATATCTGTGCTGGTTACCAGATAGGTAGGATGTAAGGGTAGATTTATCATATATAGATATATAGATATCTATACTTGCTGGTTACCAGATAGGTAGGATGTAAGGGTAGATTTATCATATATAGATACCATATACTGTGCTTGTTACCGATAGGTAGGATGTAAGGGTAGATTTATCAATATAGATACCATATACTGTGCTGTTACCAGATAGGTAGGATGTAAGGGTAGATTTTATCATATTATATAGATACCATATACTGTGCTGGTTACCGATAGGTAGGATGTAAGGGTAGATTTATCATATATAGATATTAGATACCATATACTGTTGCGGTAACCAATAGGTAGGTGTAAGGGTAATTTATCATATATAGATATATAGATATCATATACTGTGCTGGTTCCGGATAGGTAGGATTAAGGGTAGATTTATCATATATAGATATATGATATCATATACTGTGCTGTTACCAGATAGGTAGGATGTAAGGGTAGATTTATCATATATATAGATATCATATACTGTTCTGGTTACCAGATAGGTAGGATGTAAGGTAGTAGGATTATATATCATATATAGATATATAGATACCATATACTGTGCTGTACCGATAGGTAGGATGTAGGGTAGATTATCATATAGGATACCATATACTGTGCTGGTTACCAGATAGGTAGGATGTAAGGGTAGATTTATCATATTAGATATATAGATACCATATACTGTGCTGGTTACGTATAGGATGTAAGGGTAGATTTATCATATTAATTAATATACCATATACTGCGCTGGTTACCGGATAGGAGGATGTAAGGGTAGATTTATCATATATAGATATATAGATATCTATACTGTGCGGTTACCAGATAGTGTAGTATGTAAGGGTAGATTTATCATATATAGATATATAGATACTCATAACTGTGCTGGTTACCAGATAGGTAGGATGTAAGGGTAGATTTATCATATATAGATATATAGATACCATATACTGTGCTGGTTACCGGATAGGTAGTATGTAAGGGTAGATTTATCATATATAGATATATAGATACCATATACTGTGCTGGTTACCGGATAGGTAGGATGTAAGGGTAGATTTATCATATATAGATAGATACCATATACTGTGCTGGTTACCGGATAGGTAGGATGTAAGGGTAGATTTATCATATATAATATATAGATACCATATACTGTGCTGTTACCAGATAGGTAGGATGTAAGGGTAGATTTATCATATAAGATATATAGATACCATATACTGTGCTGGTTACCAGATAGGTAGGATGTAAGGGTAGATTTATCATATA
Organism: Hymenochirus boettgeri; assembly: GCA_019447015.1. NCBI lineage: Eukaryota > Metazoa > Chordata > Amphibia > Anura > Pipidae > Hymenochirus > Hymenochirus boettgeri. Next base: position 23,696 of record JAACNH010002067.1, read on the forward strand.
TAGATATATAGATACCATATACTGTGCTGGTTACCAGATAGGTAGGATGTAAGGGTAGATTTATCATATATAGATATATAGATACCATATAATGTGCTGGTTACCGGTAAGGTAGGATGTAAGGGTAGATTTATCATATATAGATTATAGATACCATATACTGTGCTGGTTACCGATAGGTAGGATGTAAGGGTAGATTATCATATATAGATATATATGATACAATATACTGTGCTGGTTACCGGATAGGTAGGATGTAAGGGTAGATTTATCATATATAGATATATAGATACCATATACTGTGCTGGTTGACAGATAGGTAGGATGTAAGGGTAGATTTATCATATATATATATAGATACCATATACTGTGCTGGTTACCAGATAGGTAGGATGTAAGGGTAGATTTATCATATATAGATATAAGATACCATATACTGTGCTGGTTACCAGATAGGTAGGATGTAAGGTAGATTTATCATATATAGAAATAAGATACCATATACTGTGCTGGTTACCAGATAGGTAGGATGTAAGGTAGATTTATCATATATAGATATATATATACCATATACTGTGCTGGTTACCAGATAGGTAGGATGTAAGTAGATTTATCATATATAGATATATAGATACCATATACTGTGCTGGTTCCAGATAGGAGGATGTAAGATTTAAAACCTGATAATTGAGGTTTTCTTGATGAAGAAGAGAAGAATGGAATTCCAGAGGATGGGGACCACAAAGGAGAAGGTTTAAGTGAGAGAAGCAGTATTAGTGGGGGTTCTGCACAGGAGATGGTTCTGTGATGACGAAGGGCGCGGCTTGAACATATGAGACGCTACTTTATTGCAACAGCAAAACAAGTGCACATTTCTGATTCTACCGTTTTTTATAATGCAATTGATAATTAACCTTGCTGTTATATGTTGAGTGAGACATTCAGGGGTACTTATTGTCAACAGATTCTTGTACAAGTCATTCTGAATTGAGAGATCCTCGGATGACTAGCGAAACGTCTTCAGAACTAAACTTCAAGTCCAGTTGATCTAATTGAATCCAACAGATATACAGACCTGGATGAATTGAATATTACAGATATACCATGACCTGATGGTGAATATTACAGTTACCATGTGATGGATGAATATTACAGATATACCATATGATGGATGAATATTACAGATATACCATGACCTGTGATGGATGATATTACAGATATACCATGACCTGGATGGATGAATATTACAGATATACCATACCTGCTGATGAAATATTACGATTCCATTGACCTGATGGATAATAGTACAGATATACCTGACCTGGATGGATGAATATTACAGATATACCTGACCTGGATGGATGAATATTACAGATCACATGACCTGGATGGATGATATTACAGATATACCGTGACCTGGGATGGATGAATATTACAATAACCATGACCGGATGGATGAATATTACAGATATACCGTGACCTGGATGATGATATTCCAGATATACTGACCTGGATGATGAATATTACAGATATACCATGCCTGGATGAATGAATATTACAGATATACCATGACCTGATGGATGAATATTACAGATATACCATGACCTGGATGGATGAAATTACAGATATACCATGACCTGGATAATGAATATTACAGATATACCATGACCTGGATGGATGAATATTACAGATATACCATGACCTGGATAATGAAATTAACGATATACCATGACCTGGATGGATGAATATTACAGAATATCCATGACCTGGATGGATGAATATTACAGATATACCATGACCTGGATGGATGAATATTACAGATATACCATGACCTGGATAATGATATTACAGATATAACCATGACCTGGATGAATGAATATTACAGATATACAATGACCTGGATGAATGGATATTACAGATATACCATGACCTGGATGAATGAATATTACGATATACCAATGACCTGGTGGATGAATATTACAGATATACAATGACCTGGATGAATGAATATTACAGATATACCATGACCTGGATGGATGAATTTACAGTAACCATACCTGGATGAATAATATACAGAATACATGACCGTATGAATGAATATTACAGATATACCATGACCTGGATGAATGAATATTACAGATATACCATGACCTGATGAATGATTACAGATATCCAGACCGGATAATGAATATTACGATATATACCTTACTGGATGAATGAATATTACAGATATACCATACCTGGATGAAGATTTACAGATATACCATGACCGGGAGGATGAATATTACAGATATACCATGACCTGGATGAATGAATATTACAGATATACCATGACCTGGATGAATGAATTTACAGATATACCATGACCTGGATGAATGAATTACATATACCAGACCCTGGATGAATGAATATTACAGATATACAACAAATGACCTGGATGATAATATTACAGATATACCATGACTGATGAATAAATTTCAGATTACCGTGACCTGATGGATGAATATTACAGATATCCCATGAACCTGGATGGATAATATTACAGATAACATGACCTGGATGGATGAATATTACAGATATACCATGACCTGGATGGATGAATATTACAGATATACCATGACCTGGATGAATGAATATTACAGATATACCATGACCTGGATGAATGAATTACATATATACCATGACCTGGATGGATGAATATCAGATATACCGTGACCTGGATGGATGAATATTACAGATATACCATGACCTGATGAATGAATATACAGATATACAGACCTGGATATATGAATATTACAGATTACCATGACCTGGATGGATGAATTTACAGATAACCGTGACCTGTTGGATGAATATTACAGAAATTACGTGACCTGTATGGATGAATATTACAGATTACCATGACCTGGATGAATGAATATTACAGATATACCATGACCTGGATGATGAATATTACAGATATACCATGACCTGGATGAATGAATATTACAGATATACCATGACCTGGATGGATGAATATTACAGATATACCATGACCTGGAGGAATGAATATTACAGATATACCGTGACCTGGATGAATAAGAAAAGTTTTTGTGCATAGAATTTAATGGGCAGAACCTTCTAACATTAAGATTCTAAGGTTTGTTTCCTGAGATTCACACACAAAACTCATAAAATACACACAGACACGCTTAAAGGGCATATCCACCAATAAAATAAAATTACCTGTATACATCTTGCTGCAGCATTCCCCCCTCAACCCCCACTTATGTTTTACTAAAAGATGAACCTGAACATACTTACAAGACCCGGTCCACACTGCTCTGCTGTGCTTCACCTTTCTGCTTCCTGGTTGAGGCTGTCAGTCAAAGGTCAAATGACATCATGGCCAATAGGTGACAGCCACGACCAGGAAGTGACTCACTGCAATTCTGCTTGCTCGAAACAAGATCACAACAGCAGCAGGAGACAGAACGGGACCTGGTCTTGTAAGTGTATTCAGGAAGATAAGTAAAACACGAGTGGGGTTTAGGGGGTTGCTGCAGGAATAGGTAACGTTTAATTTTACGGGTGGACATGCCCCTTAAACAAATGTCCTAAAATAATAAATAAAAGCACAATTAAAAAAATATATTTATTTCCTCAGAATGAAGTTTGAAATTTACCGCCATTGATGTGCCATGTTACAGAGTGTCTTAGTTGCATTGTGCAACCATAGCTTGTTCCCTTTCAAAATGCAACATTTTACCGAATGTATACTTCCCTTTCCAATTTAAACAAGGGAGAAAATGAAAGTAAAACAATACAGATGTTGTGGGCAAAGTTGTAGGGGAAAGTCAGATGCAGATCTGCTCCTTTATTATAGTTAATGGGAGTCCATAGAGGGTACCAGGATGGGTCTATAGTACATGATTCTGTTCTATTCTGTTGAGCTTTATGTGGGATAATAATAAATACAATTGATCTTGTTAGTTCACATATAGATCTCACATACTGATACATATAGAACAGTAACCACAAGATTAGTTCACAATGAGCCACATAACACAACAGAAAGAAAGAATCTCACGGTTCTGTACGAGTGAAAAGGAGGTGAAGAGGAAGTGAAAGGGAGGTGAAGAGGAAGTGAAAGGGAGGTGAAGAGGAAGTGAAAGGGAGGTGAAGAGGAAGTGAAAGGGAGGTGAAGAGGAAGAGATCAGTGATGAAGGTTTTTAATCTCCAGAACATATGAAGAACTCCCAGTTCAGCCAAAAGCAAACGACAAGCCCAATGCAAATGTTAAATAAAAAAATAAGCCACCCAGCTAACTAGACCCAAAGCTTCTCAGTTTGAAGCGGCTTATTAAAGCAATCACCATTTGACAATCTGTTTGCTGGCCCCAATGCAATGGGTTTTTCTTCATAAAAAAAAATAATCTATGTTTTCAGAAAAGACAATTAAATATTTATTGTTTTTTTTGTTCAGGTTGAAGGAACATTCTCAGCAGAATAAAGATGAGAACTTTTGTTTATTCATTTGGGCGACTCTTTTAGCACCTAGACCTAAAATCTGTCCAAGTTCACCAATATAATGTTCTTAAACTTTTACCTAAGAAATTGGGGCTTTTTTAGAGCTCTGGTGTAAACATACAGTATATGCAAAATAAGTACACCTGCTCACATTATTGTACAAATTCTTTATTATACTGTATCTTTTCTAGGACAATACTGAAGATCTGACAGCTTGTATAACGGTAAATTTATTGTCCCCTCAATAGAACTCAACACACAGCCATTAATGTCTAAACTGATGGCAACTAAAGTGACTCACCCCTAAGGGAAAAATGTCCAAATTGTACCCAAATATTGTGTGTGACGACTGATCACTGTATTTTTTGGGGGGTTACTATTATCTTGTATTAACCCCTCAATTCAAAATAGAGAAATTATTGGGGCATTTCTTTCTTTACTGACATTGAAAAACAAAACCTTATTCCACCATGGTTATACAACCAATCAAAGAATAAAATTTATCTGAGCGCATAAGATTCCTGGATCTCTGAATGGTGATATAGAACCACGATTCACAACTGAGTGGTGGACCATGGGTGGTGCAAAAAAAAAAAAAGGCCCCTAAGGAGAGTTGGGAAGGATGATGGACATAGTTGGTTCTGGTGGGCTTTAGACTGTCCCAGAAGGGGGGCATGTAGTCAAGGAGGTAACTTCATATACACAGGGGTTTCGGCGAGTTAAATTAAAGAGATAAAAATGTTAATAAATCATCACAAGCAGTTAATGTAATATTTCCGGGTCCATACAGAATGGTATAGGCTGTTTACTAGTCATTAATATTCCTTATTGGATGCAGGTTAACATCCATTTTTACTGCTATAAAACCTCAAGCCTCACAGACAGGATAGCGCCAGTCTTGGTCTTATTATGAAGCTTTTTCCACTATTTACAGTTTAAGGAACTAAAAACATACAAACCATATGACAGTTTAGTGTAAAAGGTTTTTTTACCCTAATTTTAAGCTTAGAAACTGCTGATTGAAACATCATATCACTTAGTAATTCCTAACCAGAAATACACATATATGAATTCAATCATCCAATAATTTCTAACTCCTCCCATTCCCAGAGTCACCGGCTAAGACATGCTCTGTGTGATTTATCCAGGACCTGAGAGAGGGGAGCCATGCTATAAACTTCTTGTATTTCCCTGTTCTAAAGTCTCTGCAGGTGTTTTTTTTTTACAGAAAGGTTTTACTCAATTTACCTAATTGTGATCTCAAATTACTTTAAATGATTTATTGTTTTAATCAACAAATTCTAGACTGTAAGTCAAGAAAACCCCTTACTTTACATTCTGAACAAAAGAGAGAACTTATATAAGATTAACTTTTTTTGAAATATTTGCTATATAATCAGGGAGATTCAATAAAAGTTTAAAATGGTGCTAATTTTGCCCCAACCAATCAGATGTTAGCTTTCAAATGTTAAATAAGATCTGATTGGTTAGGGCAAAATTAGCACCATTTTTAACGATAAGAACTTTTATTGAATAACCCTGAATAAATACATGAAAGACAATGTCATCAACTCTAGCTTTGCCTCTAATTAAAAATAGATCTTGTTACATTCTCTGCCCATTAAAAATAAAGTGCAAAAATTCCATTTTGATTTTCCAGGAAGGAACAGTTTATTTTATAATAATTTTCAGCCTTGAGTTCACCCGTGACCTGCACACATGGACTGCGTCTTCATTGGGTCACTCTTAGGGGCATATTTATAAAGGTTCGTTAACTTTTCGCGGCCGTTTTCGGACCTTTATAAATCGCGGTTTTAAGCGATTTATAAAGGTCCGAAAACGGCCGCGAAAGTTAACGAAGCGTAACCTTTCGCGCCGATACTTACCTGTTACCGCCGCTTCTATTTATAAAGCGGCGGTACTGGTTTCGCCTGGCTAGTATCGGCTGTTTTACTTCGCCACCTGAAGGAGGCGAAGTCAGCCGATACTAACCTCCCGGGCGGGGATGGGCAGGCAACCCGCGGCGGGTGGTCGCCACGCCCCGGGAGACACGCCCACCCCGCCACACCCCCCGCGGCGGCAGCGGCGACCACACCCGCCGCCGCCACTTCCCAGCAGCCCCTCCCAACCCGTTCCCCGTTCGCGGCAATCTCGGAACGGGAGGCTAGGAGGGGCTGCCGGGAAGGGGCCGCAGCAGGTGGTCGCGAGGGAGGGAGGGAGCCGCTGGGGGGGTGGAGGCTCCCTCCAGCGGGGCCCTGAGAAGGGCCTTTTGGGGCTTAGGGGGTCCCGCAGCTCGAACCGGGACCCCCCTCCCCGGCCTTACAAGGGCCCTTGCGGCACTGACAAGTGCCTTTGGCGGGGGTCCCGCAGCTGAAACCGGGACCCCCAGTCGGCTCTTAAAGAGCCCTTGGGCGACGTCTTCTTTCTTCCAGTCCCGGCGACACCAGCTCCGCCGAGGCCGCCGACCCCCGAGAGGTACCCCTGCGGCTGCAGGGGTACCCCCGGCGGGCGCCGGCGACCTCAACGAGGCGGGTGGGCGCCGGCGACCTCAACGAGGCCAACACCGGCGTCCTCAACGAGGCCAACACCGGCGACCTCAACGAGGCCAACCGGCGTCTTGATCCGACGCGACGTCTTCGGGCTGGCGACACCAACCCCACTCAGGTCGCCGATGCCAGGCAGACTCACTGCGGCCGCCAGTGAGCCTGCTGGCACCGCCGGCCTCAGCGGAGCCGATGTTGCCAGCCGCTTCTTTCTTTTTCTTCAGCCATCTACTGCGATGGCATCTGAGTTCCGCGGCGGAAAGCTCCTCTTTATATAGGTTTGCAGAAATCCATAATCCGTTTCTGATTGGTCAATTTTTAATACTTGCTTTACATTAACCAATCAGATTTCAGAACTTTCCAGAAATCGGATGGTTAATGTAAAGCAAGTATTAAAAATTGACCAATCAGAAACGGATTATGGATTTCTGCAAACCTATATAAAGAGGAGCTTTCCGCCGCGGAACTCAGATGCCATCGCAGTAGATGGCTGAAGAAAGAAGCGGCTGGCAACATCGGCTCCGCTGAGGCCGGCGGTGCCAGCAGGCTCACTGGCGGCCGCAGTGAGTCTGCCTGGCATCGGCGACCTGAGTGGGGTTGGTGTCGCCAGTCCGAAGACGTTGCGTCGGATCAAGACGCCGGCAACATCGGCCTCGTTGAGGTCGCCGGCGCCCGCCGGGGGTACCCCTGGCGGCCGCAGGGGTACCTCTCGGGGGTCGGCGGCCTCGGCGGAGCTGGTGTATATATACTATATAGTATCGCCGCGAAGGGGCTTAAAATTACCGCAGCACATCGCGGCCGCGATAGGTATCGGGGGAATAGCGCTCGCCATTATAAATACGGCGATAGCGCTATTTTCGCGGCCGCGATGTGCGGCGGTAATTTTTTTGCGCTAACATCGTTCCTTTATAAATATGCCCCTTAGTCTCAGTCATTGAAGAGAAATGTCCTTCAAGGTTCCATAGTAATTCCAGGCCTCTCCTGCTCACTGGCCCTTTTTTTACTTTACTCATCAATATCGTAACCTCCCTGTAAAGCGATAAAATATTAAAAACTTTAAAAGGATCCAAATGTTTATTATCTGCCGGTGGGTTACATGTCACTCAAGGCTGCCATTCCGTGCACAGCAGAAAGGGCCGGACTGGAAGTGACCCCAGTTATTGGCTGAGACGTTGCGTCTTAAGGTTACATTTTAATTTGGGGGCGGACATACCCTTTAAGAATACCCCAGCTTTATAAATATGCCCCTTACTTTCAATTGTACATTAGAATAAGTTTAAGCAGGTCAAATATCTACAGGCTTTTATAATTCTGAACCATATAATTATTGTAATGGAACATTTATTTATTTCATGGAAGGCTTGTGAAGAATTAAAAAGCTCAATAATCAGAGCCTTTCATTTAAAACCCTGTAGAGCTATAATCTGACTCAGGGAAGGGATTCACATCATCAGATTTACACGTTACTCAATGCCTTTTACCAACGTGCTGAGTAGATGGAATAGAATGGGATTTAGTAAAGGGGATGTGGAAATCACAGTGTGTGAAATATTGTCATTCATCTTCATATTCTGTTACTGTGATGGATTCCGGTCAAATACGGAGGAATATGGAGCACAGGGAAGGGCAGATATCAGGGTAAATATATATGACAAAGGTGGGGAGTCTGACATTTCTACACATTGAAACAATAATGTCTAAAGCAGTGTTTCTCAACACAATAATGTCTAAAGCAGTGTTTCTCAACCAGGGGTCCGGGGACCCCTAGGGGTCCCTGAGATGTTGCATGGGGGTCCTCAAAACATTGAGAGAAATTGTATAGATCCACATTTTTGATGAATGATATATTTTTATACATATTTATCAATGTTCTGTATAAAGTCTGTGTTTGGTGTATTGATGTCTGAGAGATAAATGAAAATAAGTAATGTTTTAATGTAAGGCTTCCCACCCTGGTGTGAATTAGAGTGCATTTTGTTTAATAGAGATGTATTTATAGATCTATGATTTATATTTGTATAGATTAGGTTTTTTGATGATTTGATGACTGACAAAAAAAAATAATAATACTGTATATAATCATAATTTTATGTAGAGGTCCCCGAGACATGAACATTGTTTGAAGGGGTCCCCACAGATAAAAAGGTTGAGAAACACTGGTCTAAAGCCTTGTACACAAGTAAGATGCAAGTGACGACAATCGTATGTCTGTCTGACGGATAGATCCACCACACACATACTCAACATACTGACTGTACATTTGGCAACATTTCAAAGCAGACATTGAACTTTTGTTAAGACAAAACTATGTGAAATCGACAAAGTCAGAAATGACAGGACAAGGAATGGGGCTACACGTAATTACGTCCCATAAGAATTGAAAAATATACAGGTTGCATTAGTCATTTAAAAAACATGCGAGGGACCTATTAGTATGTTGGTAGATGGTATTTAAAACTCGTGAGCTTCGTTCAGACATCGCTTCCGTGGAAATTATTGAAGTTCCAAAATTCAAACCTAATTTCGATTTTCTAATATTTGATTTTTCGATGATAAGTCATCGCCATTCTGCACGAGCTCTGTAAGTCTTGACCGGGCATGCAGAGGAGGGGAGAATATTCACAAGAAAGTAATAGGAACTTCAAGGATCGAAGGGAGGTAAGAAGAGGGTATGGAAAGTAAGTTTAGATATGAATATTGGGGGTGGAAATGCCCTTTAATGACTTTAAAACCCTCCACATTACAGTAGAATTTCAGGGGCTTATGATACAGCTGATGATGCTCTGTCCCAGCAGTAGTATACAAGTGGGCATGCTCAAGTCGGGGGCTTGCTGGTGCTGATGATGTCACAATTCACTGTGTTTGTTGGTGTAACCCAAATGAAGTTTTCCTATATAACTATGGCTACACATCAGAATCCTTCTTCAGTGAGCTAGATACGAATAAATCTGGATCGATAAAGACAATCTTAATACATGAAGGAAATTAGAAACTCCATACTTTTAGGCTGTAATTAATGGTGCTACTATTCATCTAATATGGCAGAGGAATGTGCTGCCATATTTATCATATGATTTACATGTGATAACTAAAAGGCAAAAAGATGTTTAGTTTTGTTTCCAAATAACATCAGTTAAACACTTAATAAGTGAAACTCTGTAATTCAAGCAGGATACTAATATGGTGTATTGCAATATAATTAACAAAAATCCATGCTTATGTTAGGGTCTAGTATAAATCTAATGGTATATACATGTGTATGTCTAATGATCTTTCTAATTTGCATTGCACGTAAAGGAGAATTGACACACACACCCTCACATCCATAATTCCCTAAAGGTACCCAGGAAAATGCTAGATGCTAGATGCTGACTCCTAGATCCTAGATTTGCCCTAAATTCCCCCAAACCAGTCCTCCAAAGTTGCACTCGTACTGCCAGCCTAGCCCAAGTCCTACCACAGTCAATAATAAGACACACACTGCGAGAAAGGCTTCATCATATTGGACAGTCCAGAAATAGTCCCAGACTGTGAAAGGGGGTTCAGCCTGGCTGGCAATAAATACACAAATTTGGAATCTAGAGCAAACCAAGGGATGACACCTATTGGTTAGGTCCTCACCCTGGGTCTTTTCCCTCAAAACCTTCTAGAAACGTGGAAGGTAAGCTTAGTGATCCTTCAATTATTGCACCCTGTATTTATCTAATTAAAAATTAGGCTTCCTGTACATGTAAACAAGAACTGAACCTTCCCTTACCAGTGTTACAACAACTAAAAAACGGTAAAATACAAACACACAAATACAACAAAACACCTATTGTGTTTTATGAATCAATTACATCTCTGTTGCCATTGAATAAATTATTTTTGTTGATAACAGTTTGTCTTTTTAAATTCATGCTTATAAAGCATTTTGAAGAACCTTTTTTTTTTTTTTTTGGATTTAGAAAAACTTTGCATTACCAGTAAAGATGTAGTGTGGGTTTGACTAGAACCCAGTTTCCAATCGAATCTGAGGGTTTCAAAGTCCTATTGAAAATCGAAAGTAGAGGATTATCGATAATCGAAAGTAGAGGATTATCGAAAATCAAAAGTAGAGGATTATCGATAATCGAAAGTAGAGGATTATCGATAATCGAAAGTAGAGGATTATCGATAATCGAAAGTAGAGGATTATCGAAAATTGAAAGTAGAGGATTATCGATAATCAAAAGTAGAGAATTATCGATAATTGAAAGTAGAGGATTATCGATAATCAAAAGTAGAGAATTATCGATAATTGAAAGTAGAGGATTATCGATAATCAAAAGTAGAGAATTATCGATAATCGAAAGTAGAGGATTATCGATAATTGAAAGTAGAGGATTATTGAAAATCGAAAGTAGAGGATAATCGATAATGGAAAGTAGAGGATTATCGATAATCAAAAGTAGAGGATTATCGATAATCGAAAGTAGAGGATTATCGATAATCGAAAGTAGAGGATTATCGATAATCAAAAGTAGAGAATTATCGATAATTGAAAGTAGAGGATTATCGAAAATCAAAAGTAGAGGATTATTGATAATTGAAAGTAGAGGATTATCGAAAATCAAAAGTAGAGGATTATCGATAATTGAAAGTAGAGGATTATCGATAATTGAAAGTAGAGGATTATCGAAAATCAAAAGTGGAGGATTATCGATAATTGAAAGTAGAGGATTATCGAAAATCAAAAGTAGAGGTTTATCGATAATTGAAAGTAGAGGATTATCGATAATCGAAAGTAGAGAATTATCAATAATTGAAAGTAGAGGATTATCGATAATCAAAGTAGAGGATTATCGATAATTGGAAGTAGAGGATTATCGAAAATCAAAAGTAGAGAATTATCGATAATTGAAAGTAGAGGATTATCGAAAATCAAAAGTAGAGGATTATCGATAATCAAAAGTAGAGGATTATCGATAATGGAAAGTAGAGGATTATCGTTAATCGAAGGTAGAGGATTATCGATAATTGAAAGAGGATTATCGATAATTGAAAGTAGAGGATTATCGATAATCAAAAGTAGAGAATTATCGATAATTGAAAGTAGAGGATTATTGTTAATTGAAAGTAGAGGATTATCGATAATCAAAAGTAGAGAATTATCGATAATCGAAAGTAGAGGATTATCGTTAATCGAAGGTAGAGGATTATCAATAATCGAAAGTAGAGGATTATCGATAATCAAAGTAGAGGATTATTGATAATTGAAAGTAGAGGATTATCGATAATCGAAAGTAGAGAATTATCAATAATGTAAAATAGAGGATTATCGATAATCGAAAGTAGAGGATTATCGATAATCAAAAGTAGAGAATTATCGATAATTGAAAGTAGAGGATTATCGAAAATCAAAAGTAGAGGATTATCGATAATTGAAAGTAGAGGATTATCGATAATCAAAAGTAGAGAATTATCAATAATAGAAAGTAGAGGATTATCGATAATGGAAAGTAGAGGATTATCGATAATGGAAAGTAGAGGATTATCGATAATCAAAAGTAGAGGATTATCGATAATGGAAAGTAGAGGATTATCGATAATTGAAAGTAGAGGATTATCGATAATCGAAAGTAGAGAATTATCAATAATTGAAAGTAGAGGATTATCGATAATTGAAAGTAGAGGATTATCGATAATTGAAAGTAGAGAATTATCGATAATCAAAAGTAGAGAATTATCGATAATTGAAAGTAGAGGATTATCGTTAATCGAAGGTAGAGGATTATCGATAATTGAAAGTAGAGGATTATCGATAATCGAAAGTAGAGGATTATCGATAATCGAAAGTAGAGAATTATCGATAATGGAAAATAGAGGATTATCGATAATCGAAAGTAGAGGATTATCGATAATCAAAAATAGAGAATTATCGATAATTGAAAGTAGAGGATTATCGAAAATCAAAAGTAGAGGATTATCGATAATTGAAAGTAGAGGATTATCAATAATCGAAAGTAGAGAACTATCAATAATTGAAAGTAGAGGATTATCGATAATTGAAAGTAGAGGATTATCGATAATTGAAAGTAGAGGATTATCGATAATCAAAAGTAGAGAATTATCGATAATTGAAAGTAGAGGATTATCGATAATCAAAAGTAGAGAATTATCGATAATTGAAAGTAGAGGATTATCGTTAATCGAAAGTAGAGGATTATCGATAATCAAAAGTAGAGAATTATCGATAATCGAAAGTAGAGGATTATCGTTAATCGAAGGTAGAGGATTATCGATAATTGAAAGTAGAGGATTATCGATAATCAAAAGTAGAGAATTATCGATAATCGAAAGTAGAGGATTATCGATAATCAAAGTAGAGGATTATTGATAATTGAAAGTAGAGGATTATCGATAATCGAAAGTAGAGGATTATCGATAATCGAAAGTAGAGAATTATCGATAATGGAAAATAGAGGATTATCGATAATGGAAAGTAGAGGATTATCGATTATCGAAAGTAGAGGATTATTCATAATCGAAAGTAGAGGATTATCGATAATGGAAAGTAGAGGATTATCGACAATTGAAAGTACAGGAGGTTACTTTAATTACCCTGACATTGATTGGCGTATTGGAACTGCCAACACAGAAAAGGGTGATGGGTAGAGATGGGATCCAGGTCCGACTCGGGCCCAGATCCAACATGGATCCCCACGGTTCAGAAATCCGAAAGATCCGTCCGAATCTGGATGGACCGTCCAGATTTCGGGACTTCTGAGCCTACTTTTTATAATTATTGAATGTTCGAGGATTATCGAAAATAGCCTTGAATATTCGATAATCCTCGACAATACGAAAGTAGTCTCTGATCGTATTTCCGAGTATTATCGAATGCTCAAGGCTATTTCTGATCATCTTCGAAAATAGCCTTGAACATCCGGGATCTGGGAATCTGAAAACGGAATGAAACTAGAAAATAATACTAGAAAAGGTGCTCTGTTGTATCTGGTAATATCTAACATTTAGGAGTGTATTAAATATACAAAGGTAAATGGAGGCTTAAGGAATACTGCCCATGAAATAGTGTCGTTTAGTGTACCGTATGCTATTTCAGGAAAGCAAATTTTCCCAAGTTAAAAGATGCTCTTCAGCAAGTCACCTTGGATGATATATTAGCAGGTAAAGGTACTGAACAGATGTGGACAGTTTTTAAGAGGATTTTAAGTCAAATAAATGTAAAAAAATAAGTCTGCACACCCATGTGGCTTAATTCTGTAAAGAGGGAATGGAAAAGAAGAAAAAGGCATTTAAAGCATTTACCTAAGTCAGAGGGAACGGAAAGGAATTATAAAAACTGTAACAAGGATTGTTAGAAAGCAATCAAACTAGCAATCAAACTAGCTAAAATTAATAATGAAGTTAGGAAAGCTGAACAAAGCATCACTAACCCTAAACATTTTTTTAGGTATATTAATAGTAAGAAGATGAAGACTGAAAATGTGGCACAATTAATTAATGGGGATAAGTTGGTGAGGATGGTGATAAAGCAAATGTCTTGAACATTTTTTTCCCTATACACTATAGAAAATCCAAGTACAGATAGCATGGAGTATAGTGGCGATAAAAGTGTAAAAGATGCAGGTGCGCTTTGGTTAACAGAGGATATGGTGCAGAAAGAACGAAATAAGGTTAATATTAGTAAATCTCCTGGACCGGATAAAATACATCCTCGGGTCCTTAGAAAACTAAGTTCCGTTTTATCTAGGCCATTTTTTTTTATTTTTGCAGATTCCCTCATGTCCGGAGGTGTGCCTCTGGATTGGAAAAAGGCTGATTTTATTCCAATATTCAAAAAGGGTAGTCGTTCACAGCCGGGTAATTACAGGCCTGTAAATTTAACTTCAGTGGTGGGGAAGATCCTGGAAAGTTTAATAAGGGAACATGTTCTAGAGTATGTTTCAAGGACTGACATTATAAGTAGTAACCAGCAAGGAGGAATAGATCTTGACAAACTAACTTGCTTTTATGAGGAGGTGAGTAGGAATTTAGACTCTGGCATAGCAGTAGATGTAGTTTACTTGGATTTTGCAAAGGCTTTGTATAAGCTAAGGTCTGTTGGTCTGGGGAGTCACATTTGTACATGGATAGAAAATTGGTTAATGAATAGGATGCAGAGAGTAGTTGTTAATGGGGCTTCATCAATATGGACTAAAGTTCTAAGGGTTCTGTGTTGGGGCCCCTTCTGTTTATTGATGATTTGGAAGTGGGTATTTTCAGCAAGGTTTCTATGTTTGCTGACGACACAAAACTTTGTTGACTATTAAAAACTTCAGACGATTTACAATCGTTGCAGGTGGATGCAGATAGATTGTCACATTGGAATGCTAAGTGACTGATGAGATTCAATGTTGATAAATGTAAGGTGATGCATTTTGGACTTAAAAATCTTATACAATAAATGACTCTGTGAATCCCTGTTGGAAAAGTATCTTGGCGTTTCGGTAGATAACAAACATTAAGGTAGCAAGCAGTTCCAGGCAGCAACAGATAGAGCCAGCAATATATTGTCTTGTATAAAGATAGGTATGGATTCAAGGAAGAAAAATGATGTTCTCCCTCTTTACAAAGCATTGGTAAGGCCTCATTTGGAATATGCAGTGCAATTTTGGAATCCTGTGTGCAAAAAGGACATCTTGGAAATGGTGAGGGTTCAGAGAAGGTCTACTAAAATAATAAAGGGCATGGTGGGGCTTAAATATGAAGACAGATTGGATAAGTTAAAATTAAGTTCACTAGAGAAAAGATGCTTGCAAAAAGAACATGTCAGAGGACACACGGACATCCCTTAAGACTTGAAGAAAAGCAGTTTAGTCTTCAAGTTCGAAATTGGATAGTTTCATAAGAAAGCTGGATGAATTTCTGAAATCAATGAATGTTACAAGTTACTGGTATTGATACAAAAAAGTTGAGTTGATCCAGGGAAATTTCCAATTCCACTTGGAGTCAGGAAGGAATTTTTTTACCCTTCATAATTCTGGTGGGTTGTTTTTTTTTTGCCTTCCTCTGGATCAACAGTTAGGCAGGAAATGTGGGTATGGCTGAGTAGATTGTACTGGATGGACATATCTCTATATATATGTGCATTAGACAAGAACCAGCCTGCTAAGCATCAATTCATCAACAAAACCGTCATCTTTTGCAGATGTACATAACTAGAAAATAGACAACGTTGTAGGCACTGTATCTGCATTTTAATGAAATGTTGAGACTACCAGGGAAAGGAATCAGACTTGAATAATGCAGCGATTCATTTATCCCAGATGTTTACTGCCCGTTGGTATTACAGTGGGTGAGGACCAGATCCAAGTGCAGTTAAACAATTGGCCTTCCCAACTTTCAATAGTTTTACTGACTCATTAGGAAAATATTCAGTTGAGTTAAGAGGCAATTCTAAATTCCTTCGTTTTCTTGCCTCCTGATTGACCAACTTCATGCCCCTAGTTCCTCCTTCTTAATTCTCAACTTTTCATTCAGAATTGCTACTTAGAATTTATAGTGAATTTGGCTTGAAAAAGCCAAGTTCCTGTTCTTTCTTCTTCTTCCGTTTTATTCTTCTGCTTTTTTTGACTGTATCTCCTCCCACAGTTTCTAGAGACATGAAATTCGGTCCAGACGTGCGGGGAATATAGGAGAAGGGTGCTATCTTCTAGCTAAGGAATTTGCGGAAGCGTTACGGCGTTATCTGTGAATTTCCGGACATTTTTTCCCATAGACTATAATGGTAACAATCCTCAAATGTGGATATTTCAAAACAGTTTGATTCATGGTCATAAATACAAATGGTGATACCCCCAACCCCCCACACAGATCCAGGTACACCCACCTACTGACCTACCTTTCCATTCCCATGGAAGTCATATTTAAAGGGTAAATAAAGTAAAAAAACTAATTTAGATTTTTCCATAATAAAAGATAGTTTTATGGTTATAAACACAAAAAAGACATACCCCTCAACCACACCTACTGATCTACAATATCCATTACTGTGGCAGCCATACTTAAAGGGTAACTAAAGTAAAAAAAACTAATTTAGATTTTTCCTCAATAAAAGATAGTTTTATGGTTGTAAACACAAAAAAGACATACCCCCTTAACCAGACCCATGTACACACACCTACTGATCTACTTATCCATTACTGTGGCAGCCATACTCCCCAACGTGAATACAGGTACATACACCTACTGACCTACCCCTCCATTACTGTTGCAGCCATACCTAAAGGGTAACTAAAAAACATAATTTTGACCAATCATCAAAAAAGTTTGTTTTTTTAACCCCCAACCCAACACAGGTACACACACCTACTGATCTACATATCCATTCCTATGGCAGCCATACGTAAAGGGTAACTAAAGTCAAAAAAACTATTTTGATCAATAATCTAAAGTTTGTTTTTTTTAACTTCCAACCTGATCCAGGTGCACACACCTACTGACCCACCATTCCATTTCCATAGTAGCCATATTTAAAGGGTAACTATAGCCCAAAAAGAAATTTTGACCAATCATCAAAAAAGTTAGTATTTTATCCCCCAATCTAATATGAATACACACACACCAACTGACCTACCTTTAATGCATGTAACATATTTAAAGTAAAAAACAACAATGTCCTCATAATTGGCATTATTAAGTTTTTAAATCTGCAGCACAAACACACAAATTCCTTTCCAAAATGCGGTCTTTCAAGCCAAACTTAAACATTTCCTAGTTTCCTTTTTCTAGTTAACATTGTTTTAACACATACTACTCAGTAAACATGTGGATGTCTGCAAAGCAGAGTTTCAAGGGTATTCAAGGGGTTAGCCACAGAGTTGGACCCAGTAATCTGAGTTAAGCAGTGTATGCATGGAAAGAAGAGATTTTTGCATTCCAGTGGTATGCCACAGTTTGGACACAGCTTTTTTCCAATTCTGGTGTGTGCACTGTAACAATACAGTGTATACACCAGTCCTTCAACCTACAGTCAAATACTCATTAAATTAAAAACAAATTAGAGGGGGGGGGGATTTAGCATTTTATTATATATATTGTCATTCTGTCATTTCATCATATATTATCACATAACAATTTTTACAATTCAACCCGTCCAACCGACTTTCATCATTCAGCTATTTGCTTCTCTAGTGACAGATTTGTGTGTAAACAGGTAGGAGCTAAATTGAACAGTAGACAGTAGCAATAAATAAACAACGTATTTGCATCTTAAATATCAATGATATTTTTCAGGATATTAAGTCAGAACTCAAATGAACTTACCTTTAATGTTCCCTCTTTTCTATATGGTTTGTGTGTGCAGGAATCTGTCATCTCTACAGACACCGTTCACATTGTGTGTGCTAGACAGGAATGGGATATTTTACATGTGTGGAATTGGTTGGATCTTTTCTTATGATTAAGGACCTCCAGAGGTCTGAAACACGTTAAGCAGGTTCCTGTAAATAAAGACTTGAGCATGCTCCTAGCTATGTTTGTTCTGGTTCCCGTTATCGTGTTGTGTTTGAAGTGCTAGATAAGGCAGTGTGCATTAAGGTTCGTACACACGATCGCGGGTGCCGACCCGAGACGCACGATGTGTACGAACGGCCGTTTCAGCTGATTATCGGCCCATCTATGGGCACTTTATCGGCTTAAACGGCCGCTTGTTCGGGGATGGTTGCCTGATCCGCCGGACAGATCTCCGAACTAGCGGCCATTTGGACGGATAAAATGCCCATACACGGGCCGATTATCGGGCGAAATGGCCGTCGGTACGAACCTTTAGAAAGGTATCCCAGTTACAAATCAAACCTGGTTTAGTGTTGGAACTGGTAGATTTGAAAATCTCTGAATCTGGCAGAAATCAGAAAATCAGAACTTGTGATCAAATTAAAAGAAATCTCCATCCTTAAAACTAAAAATTGGTTACTTGTAATTTACCTGCTCCTAATCCCAAATAATATAAATGATGTATTCAGCACATTATTAGATGGATTACTAACCAGATATTTAAAGTCATTATTATATTCGTTCTGGCAGAGTAAACTGGCTCCTCCCTCTATGCAGTCAATCAAGGCTGTGACTGCTGACTTCAGGACCAATGATCGGCTGCTGTTTCACCTGCTGCCTCCACTGCACATGTTCATAATAACCATATAATAACCTAGTCGTATAATAACCATATAATAACCATATAATAACTATATAATAACCATATAATAACCTAGTCATATAATAACCTAGTAAATTAATAACCATATAGTTCGAGCCGAACTAACCCTCGAATGTACCGTTCGCTAACACAGGAAGGATCGTTCGTTCGTTAATCCTCGAATGTATCGTCGAATGTAGCTTGCGCAAAACCCATCAATTGCCCGTCTGACTTCAGGAAGTGTTTTAACAAGTTTTGGTGACAGTGACATGTTCCTCGGACCATTTCCCAGGTGCCACAGCCATTTACAGTAAGTTACCATTGTTAGTTTAGCTGTAAATCACTTGGACTTTTCGAACTATCACTCTCCCATAGACTTGAATGGGTCCGAATTAGAATTTTTCGAACTTTCTCTGAAGTTAGATTAAAGGAACAGTTCATTGCTTTAAACAACTTAGCCTCAACAGAAAACATATTTCTAAATGCTTCCATACCTGTTTTCAGCTCCTCAATCTGATAAGCAGGCCCCCAGTAATCTTCCCTGATAGATGGACACCCCTTCTTCTTCATCCTTACTTAAACTCGGCCTCCGCCAAAAGGGCTGTGCGTAATGGATGGCTTTCTCTACCTACACTACTATGCCACACAGAAAAGGATGCAGAGGCACTATGGGAAGGAGAAAGGGCTGTGCATCATGGATGGCTGTCTCTCTCCTACCTACACTACTATGCCACACTGAAAGCGATGCACAGGCACCATAGGAAGGGGAAAAGGCTGTGCGTGATGGATGGCTGTCTCTCTCCTACCTACACTACTAGTGCACACTGAAAGCGATGCACAGGCACCATGAGGGGAAAGGCTGTCGTGATGGATGACTGTCTCTCTCCCTACCTACACTACTTTTCCACACTGAAAGCGATACACACAGGCACTATGGAAGGGGAAAGCTGTGCATCATGGTGGCTGTCTCTCTCCTACCTACACACTATGCCACATGAAAGCGATACACAGGCACCATAGAAAGGGGAAAAGGCTGTGCGTGATGGATGACTGTCTCTCTCCTACCTACACTACTTTTCCACACTGAAAGCGATACACAGGCACTATGGGAGGGGAAAGGGCTGTGCATCATGGATGGCTGTCTCTCTCCTACCTACACTACTATGCCACACTGAAAGCGATGCACAGGCACCATAGAAAGGGGAAAAGGCTGTGCGTGATGGATGGCTGTCTCTCTCCTACCTACACTACTTTTCCACACTGAAAGCGATGCACAGGCACTATGGTAAAGGGAAAGGGCTTTGCGTGATGGATAGTTGTCTCTCCTACCACACTGAAAGCAATGCACAAGTACTAGGGGAAGGGGAAAAGGCTGTGCATGATAGATGACTGTCTATCTCCTACCTACACTACTTTTCCACACTGAAAGCGATGCACAGGCACTAGGGGAAAGGTCTGTGCGTGATGGATGACTGTCTTTCTCCTATCTACAATTCTATTCGACACTGAAAGCAATGCACATGCACTAGGCAAAGGGGAAAATTCAAGCTTGAGTTTAATTTTTTTTTTTAATGCGGCTTCACTACTGTGGAACTCTTTACTACAGTTACAGTGAGTCAGGCTAGTGAAGATTTCTGTAGGACACAAATGACAATCAGAGTTTACACAAACATACTGACAGACTCACAGTTACACAAACATACTGATAGAATCACACAGTTACACAAACACACTGACAGACCCACAGTTACACAAACATACTGACAGAATCACAGTTACACAAACATACTGACAGACTCACAGTTACACAAACACACTGATAGAATCACACAGTTACACAAACATACTGACAGACCCACAGTTACACAAACATACTGACAGAATCACAGTTACACAAACATACTGACAGAATCACAGTTACACAAACATACTGACAGACTCACAGTTACACAAACATACTGATAGAATCACAGTTACACAAACATACTGACAGACTCAGAGTTTACACAAACATAATGATAGACTCACAGTTACACAAACACACTGATAGAATCACACAGTTACACAACATACTGACAGACCCACAGTTACACAAACATACTGACAGAATCACAGTTACACAAACATATTGACAGAATCACAGTTACACAAACATACTGACAGACTCACAGTTACACAAACACACTGACAGACTCAGAGTTTACACAAACACACTGACAGACTCACAGTTACACAAACATACTGATAGAATCACACTTTACACAAACACACTAAAAGACTCACAGTTACACAAACACACTGACAGACTCAGAGTTTACACAAACATACTGACAGAATCACAGTTACACAAACATACTGACAGAATCACAGTCACAAACATACTGACAGACCAGAGTTTACACAAACACACTGACAGACTCACAGTTACACAAACATACTGATAGAATCACACAGTTACACAAACACACTAAAAGACTCACAGTTCACAAACACACTGACAGACTCACAGTTACACAAACATACTGATAGAATCACAGTTACACAAACTAACTGACAGACTCAGAGTTTACACAAACACACTGACAGACTCACAGTTACAACAAATACTGATGAATCACACAGTTACACAAACACACTAAAAGACTCACAGTACACAAACACACTGACAGACTCAGAGTTTACACAAACATACTGACAGAATCACAGTTACACAACACTACTGATAGAACACACAGTTACCAAACACCATAAAAGACTCACAGTTACACAAACACCTGACGACTCACTTAACACAAACATACTGATAGAATCACAGTTACACAAACATACTGACAGACTCAGAGTTTACACAAACACACTGACAGACTCAGAGTTACACAAACACACTGATAGAATCACACAGTTACACAAACACACTAAAAGACTCACAGTTACACAAACCACTGCGACTCAGAGTTTACACAAACTACGACAGAACACAGTTACACAAACATACTGACAGAATCACATTACCACAAACATACTGACAGACTCACAGTTACAACAAACATACTGATAGATCACAGTTACACACACATACTGACAGACAGAGTTTACAAAACACACTGACAACTCAAGTTACACAAACATACTGACAGAATCACACAGTTACACAAACACACTAAAAGACTCACAGTTACACAAACACACTGACAGACTCACAGTTACACAAACATACTGATAGAATCACACAGTTACACAAACACACTAAAAGACTCACAGTTACACAAACACACTGACAGACTCAGAGTTTACACAAACATACTGACAGATTCACAGTTACACAACACACTAAAGACTCACAGTTACACAAACACACTGACATTCACTGTTACACAAATAGGCCGATAGACTCACTTTACACAACACACTGACAGACTCACACAGATACACAAACACACTGACAGACTCCCACAGATACACAAACACACTGACAGACTCACACAGATACACAAACACACTGACAGACTCCACAGATGCACAAACACACTGACAGACTCACACAGATACACAAACACACTGACAGACTCACACAGATACACAAACACACTGGCAGACCCACACAGATACACAAACACACTGACACTCACACAGATCCACAAACACACTGACACTCACACAGATACACAAACACACTGACACTCACACAGATACACAAACACCTGACAGATATATTTATTTCATTAATCAGTGCCTAGCGGGTGTAAGTTGTGTGTCAGTAACACTATTTCAGTAGCTGAGCTGTGCTATATCCCCCTCTCCATGTACCAGCAAACTCTTACTGATGCAGCAAAACAATGCGCACGTGAAGGGAGGGAAAGGCTGTTAGTCATGTGGTCAAAAGGGGCGGGGTTTAACATGTTTATACTGCAGGGGAAAGGGGCGGGGTTATAACATCCTAATACTGGCAATGGGAAAAAACCAGTGTAGATTGGAGGCCACCCCCCAAAATAGAGCAGACATTAACCAGCTGATTGCAGAGGCTACAAGCAGAAATTGTTCCCAAGAAAGGTTCTGGGGGCTGGGGCACAGGGGAGTTTATATACAAGATTTTCTAAATACGTCATTTCTGAGAGAACTTCCTTTAAAAAACATATAAGAATTATAATATTAAGTTCTATTTAGTGAATGTGAAATCATCTCTGGTTTTCATGTCTCTAGCTTGTAACTGGAGGTATAAGTTATTAATTCTATATCATATCAGTATCTTGTTCAACACACACTGTACATTTATTATTTAGGGAATTCTATATACAAATTACTTGATATGCAACAACTGGCTGAAGCCAGATCAGACTAATTTGCTAATGACTCTCAGATGATGGTGACATCACAATGGCATCACAAAGAGAGTTAATCATTTCAGTACAAATAAAAATATAATTTGTGTTGTTGAAATGAGAGGTAAGAGGAAGCATAGAGATATCAATCTGATAAGCAGGCCCCCAGTAATCTTCCCTGATAGATGGACACCCATTCTCCTTCATCCTTACTTAACTCGGCCTCCGCCAAAAGGGCTGTGCGTAATGGATGGCTGTCTCTACCTACACTACTATGCCACACAGAAAAGGATGCAGAGGCACTATGGGAAGGAGAAAGGGCTGTGCATCATGGATGGCTGTCTCTCTCCTACCTACACTACTATGCCACACTGAAGCGATGCACGCACCATAGGAAGGGGAAAAGGCTGTGCGTGATGGATGGCTGTCGCTCTCCTACCTACACTACTATGCCACACTGAAAGCGATGCACAGGCACCATGGGAAGGGGAAAAGGCTGTGTGTGATGGATGACTGTCTCTCTCCTACCTACACTACTTTTCCACACTGAAAGCGATACACAGGCACTATGGT
>JAACNH010002068.1:0-47766 GCA_019447015.1 Hymenochirus boettgeri
GTATAGGTACAACAGTACAGTATAGTACAGTACAGTTAAGACAGTATTAGTACAGTCAAACAGTATAGTACACTACTGTACAGTCAGTATAGTACAGTACAGTAAAACAGTACATTACAGTACAGTATAGTATAGTACGTATAGTACATCAGACAGTATAGTATAGTACAGTACCGTAACAGATATCTCTCTCTGTGGTGAAAGTGTTAATTACCCATTTCCCAATCTCCCCGAATCCCAAATATGAGTTTACAAAATTCTTAAAGTGATAAAAAGAAATTCCCAGTGGGATTTCATTGTTTGGCTTTGTATAGTTCGGATGAATGGGAAGTTCTCCAGACACAGTGGGGTTCAGTTAATAAGAGAGACCACCCAAGTAGGTCGGGTTGACCAGGGCTGTCTGTCAAGGACATGTTAATATTGGAATATTCATGAGGATTGGGATCAATACGGACCATGAAGTGTGAAATAGAAACAATTCCCCTGTGTGTTCCAGGATCTCAGGCTCGGGCTATCAGAGAATGCTGGGATTTGTAGTTTCAGATCAGCAAAAGCTACAGATTTCCCAGCCGTTTCCTTGGCTGAAGCCGCCACTATCCGATAAACCTGTTTTCCAGTCTGTAACTGGTAGTAAAAGTCGAGGATGGTGAATACAGTTATATTATATGTATGTACGTTATATTATATATGTGTTATATATGTATGTTATATTATATGTTATATCATATGTTATATTATATATGTGCGCTATATTATGTGTGTATTTTATTATTGTGTATTATATTATATATGTGTATATTATGCATGTACATTTTATTATATGTGTGTGTTATATTATAAGTTTGTATTAGATTATGTATAGTATATAGTATAGTACAGTACAGTACAGTACAGTACAGTACAGTACAGTACAGTATAGTACAGTGTAGTATAGTATAGTACAGTACAGTATAGTACAGTACAGTATAGTACAGTACAGTATAGTATAGTACAGTATAGTACAGTACAGTACAGTACAGTACAGTATAGTACAGTACAGTATAGTACAGTACAGTATAGTACAGTACAGTATAGTATAGTACAGTATAGTACAATATAGTATAGTATAGTACAGTATAGTATAGTACAGTACAGTACAGTATAGTACAGTACAGTACAGTATAGTACAGTATAGTACAGTATTGGAGGTTGTATAAAGACATACGCCATAAGTCATGAGGGAGTCTGTGCCCCCCTATTATCGCCTGGGAGTCTGTGCCCCCTATTATCATGAGGGAGTCTGTGCCCCCTATTATCACCAGGGAGTCTGTGCCCCCTATTATCATGAGGGAGTCCGTGCCCCCTATTATCATGAGGGAGCCTGTGCCCCCTATTATCACCTGGGAGTCTGTGCCCCCTATTATCAGAGGGAGTCTGTGCCCCCCTATTATCGCCTGGGAGTCTGTGCCCCCTATTATCACCTGGGAGTCTGTGCCCCCTATTATCCCCTGGGAGTCTGTGCCCCCTATTATCTTTTCCGTTCCTATTAGGTACAGATCCCATTAGTTTCCAGTTCCTATTAGGTAATGACCCCCCTTTATTTCCAGTTCTATTAGGTAATGACCCCCCTTTATTTCCAGTTCCTATTAGGTAATGACCCCCTTTATTTCCAGTTCCTATTGGTAAGACCCCCCTTATTTCCGTTCCTATTAGGTAATGACCCCCCTTTATTTCCAGTTCCTATTAGGTAATGAACCCCTTTATTTCCAGTTCCTATTAGGTAATGACCCCCCTTTATTTCCAGTTCCTATTAGGTAATGACCCCTTTATTTCCAGTTCCTATTAGAATGACCCCCCTCTTATTTCCAGTTCCTATAGGTAATGACCCCCCTTTATTTCCAGTTCCTATTAGGTAATGACCCCCTTTATTTCCAGTTCCTATTAGGTAATGACCCCCCCTTTATTTCCAGTTCCTATTAGGTAATGACCCCCCTTTATTTCCAGTTCCTATTAGGTAATGACCCCCCCTTTATTTCCAGTTCCTATGAGTAATGACCCCCTATTCCAGTTCTATAGGTAATGACCCCCCTTTATTTCCAGTTCTATAGGTAAGGACCCCCTTTATTTCCAGTTCCTATTAGGTAATGACCCCCTTTATTTCCAGTTCCTATTAGGTAATGACCCCCTTTATTCCAGTTCTATTAGGTAATGACCCCCTTATTTCCAGTTCCTATTAGGTAATGACACCCCCCTTTATTTCCAGTTTCTATAGGTAATGACCCCCTTTATTTCCAGTTCCTATTAGGTAATCGACCCCCCTTATTTCCAGTTCCTATTGGTAATGACCCCCCTTTATTTCCAGTTCATTAGGTAAGACCCCCTTTATTTCCAGTTTACCTATAGGTAATGACCCCCCTTTATTTCCAGTTCCTATTAGTGTAATGACCCCCCTTTATTTCCAGTTCCTATTAGGTAATGACCCCCTTTATTTCCAGTTTCTATTGAGGTAATGACCCCCTTTATTCCAGTTCCTATTAGGTAATGACCCACCTTTATTTCCAGTTCTACGATAGGTAATGACCCCCTTATTTCCAGTTCCTATTAGGTAATGATCCCCTTTATTTCCAGTTCCTATTAGGTAATGACCCCCCTTTATTTCCAGGTTATTAGGTAATGACCCCCCTTTATTTCCAGTTCCTATTAGGTAATGACCCCCCTTTATTTCCAGTTCTATTAGGTAATGACCCCCCTTTATTTCCAGTTCCTATTAGGTAATGACCCCCTTTATTTCCAGTTCCTATTAGTTAGGTATGACCCCCCTTTATTTCCAGTTCCTATAGGTTAATGATCCCCCTTTATTTCCAGTTCCTATTAGGTAATGACCCCCCTTTATTTCCAGTTCCTATTAGGTAATGACCCCCCTTTATTTCCAGTTCTATTAGGTAATGATCCCCCTTTATTTCCAGTTCCTATTGGTAATGACCCCCTTTATTTCCAGTTCCTATTAGGTAATGACCCCCTTTATTTCAGTTCCTATAGGTAAGACCCCTTTATTTCCAGTTCCTATTAGGATGACCCCTTTATTTCCAGTTCCATTAGGTAATGACCCTTATTTTCAGTCCTATTAGGTAATGACCCCCTTTATTTCCAGTTCCTATTAGGTAATGACCCCCCTTTATTTCCAGTTCCTATTAGGTAATGACCCCCTTTATTTCCAGTTCCTATTAGGTAATGACCCCCCTTTATTTCCAGTTCCTATTAGGTAATGACCCCCCTTATTTCCAGTTCCTATTAGGTAATGACCCCCCTTTATTCCAGTTCTATTAGGTAATGACCCCCCTTTATTTCTCAGTTCCTATTAGTAATGACCCCCTTTATTTCCAGTTCCTATTAGGTAATGATCCCCCCTTTATTTCCAGTTCCTATTAGGTAATGACCCCCTTTATTTCCAGTTCCTATTAGGTATGACCCCCTTTTATTTCCAGTTCCTATTAGGTAATGACCCCCTTTATTTCCAGTTCCTATTAGGTAATGACCCCCTTTATTTCCAGTTCCTATTAGGTAATGACCCCCCTTTATTCCAGTTCCTATTAGGTAATGACCCCCTTTATTTCCAGTTCCTATTAGGTAATGACCCCCCTTTATTTCCAGTTCCTATTAGGTAATGACCCCCTTTATTTCCAGTTCCTATTAGGTAATGACCCCCTTTATTTCCAGTTCCTATTAGGTAATGACCCCCCTTATGTCCAGTTCCTATTAGGTATGACCCCCTTATTTCCAGTTCCTATAGGTAATGACCCCCCTTTATTTCCAGTTCCTATTAGGTAAGTGACCCCCCTTTATTTCCAGTTCCTATTAGGTAATGACCCCCCTTTATATTCCAGTTTATTAGGTAATGACCCCCTTTATTTCCAGTTCCATTAGGTAATGACCCCCCTTTATTCAAGTTCTATTAGGTAATGACCCCCCTTTATTTTCAGTTCATATTAGGTAATGACCCCCTTTATTTCCAGTTCCATTAGGTAATGACCCCCTTTATTTCCAGTTCCTATAGGTAATGACCCCCTTTATTTCAGTTCCTATTAGGTAAGACCCCCTTTATTTCCAGTTCTATTAGGTAATGACCCCCTTTATTTCCAGTTCCTATTAGTAATGATACCCTTTATTTCAGTTCCTATTAGGTAATGACACCCACTTTATTTCCAGTTCCTGGTAATGACCCCCTTTATTTCAGTTCCTATTAGGTAATGACCCCCCTTATTTCCAGTTCCTATTAGGTAATGACCCCCCTTATTTCCGTTCCTATTAGGTAATGACCCCCCTTTATTTCCAGTTCCTATAGGTAATGACCCCCTTTATTTCCAGTTCCTATTAGGTAATGACCCCCTTTATTTTCAGTTCCTATTAGGTAATGACCCCCTTTATTTCCAGTTCCTATTAGGTAATGACCCCCCTTTATTTCCAGTTCCTATTAGGTAATGATCCCCCTTTATTTCCAGTTCCTATTAGGTAATGATCCCCCTTTTATTTCCAGTTCCTATTAGGTAATGACCCCCCTTTATTCAGTTCCTTTAGGTAATGACCCCCTTTTTCCATTCTATTAGGAATGACCCCCTTTATTTCCAGTTCCATTAGGTAATGACCCCCTTTATTTCAGTTCCTATTTGTAATGACCCCTTATTTCCGTTCCTATTAGGTAATGATCCCCCTTTATTTCCAGTTCCTATAGGTAATGACCCCCTTATTTTCCAGTTCTATTAGGTAATGACCCCCACTTTATTCCAGTTCCTATAGGTAATGACCCCCTTTATTTCAGTTCCTATTCGGTAATGACCCCCTTTATTTCCAGTTCCTATTAGGTAATGACCCCCTTTATTTCAAGTTCCTATTAGGTAAATGACCCCCCTTTATTTCCAGTTCCTATTTAGCGTAATGATCCCCTTTATTTCCAGTTCCTATTAGGTAATGACCCCCCTTTATTTTCAGTTCCTATTAGTAATGACCCCCCTTTATTCCAGTTCCTATTAGGTAATGATCCCCCTTTATTTCCAGTCCTATAGGTAATGATCCCCCTTTATTGCCAGTTCTATTAGGTAATGACCCCCTTTATTTCCAGTTCCTATGGTAATGACCCCCCTATTCCAGTTCCTATTAATGGTAATGATCCCCCTTTATTTACCAGTTCCTATTAGGTAAGACCCCTTATTTCCAGTTCCTATTAGGTAATGACCCCCTTACTTTCCAGTTCTATTAGGTAATGATCCCCCTTATTTCCAGTCCCTATTAGGTAATGACCCCCTGTATTTCCAGTTCCTATTAGGTAAATGACCCCCCCTTTATTTCCAGTTCCTATTAGGTAATGCCCCCCTTTATTTCCAGTCCTATTAGGTAATGACCCCCTTTATTTACAGTTCCTCCTATTAGGTAATGACCCCTTTATCCGTTACTATTAGGTAATGACCCCACTTTATTTCCAGTTCCATTATGAGTAAGATCCCCTTTATTTCCAGTTCCTATTAGGTAATGACCCCTTTTTTTCCAGTTCCTATTAGTAATGACCCCCTTTATTTCCAGTTCCTATTAGGTAATGACCCCCTTTATTTCCAGTTCCTATTAGGTAATGACCCCCATTTATTTACAGTTCCTATTAGGTAATGACCCCCTTTATTCCAGTTCCTATAGGTAATGACCCACCTTATTTCCAGTTCCTATTAGTAATGACCCCCCTTTTCCAGTTCACTATTAGGTAAGGACCCCCCTTATTCCAGTTCCATATAGGTAATGACCCCCATTTATTTCCAGTCCTATTAGGTAATGCCCCCCTTATTTCCAGTTCTATTAGGTAATGACCCCCTATTCATTCATTTATCAATCTGTTCAGTATCTCAAAATACCTGTAGCATACATGATCTCCTTGATACAACACCTTGTCGTGCTTCGTTCCTATTGTTCCCCATATCTTTCCGTTATAGTAGACTACCCCCTTTATCAGATGATGTTATTTCCCTCATTATATCCCTCACAGTTTTTCTGTTACCCCCCCACCCTCCACATTTGTAAAACAACCATGACCCCTTTCTGTACCCCCTACATCCACATTAGTAAAACCTACCCTTTCTGTACCCCTCCTACATCACATTAGTAACAACCCTGACCCTTTACTCCTAATGCCAATTAGTACAACCCTGGAACCTTTGTCCCCTTACACCTCCCAGTTCTAAAACTGACCCCTTTCTGTACCCCCTCACACCTCCACATTAGTAACAACCCTGACCCTTCTGTACCCCTCCTACACCTCCACATTAGTAACAACTGACCTTTCTGTACCCCCTCCCACACCTCCACATTGTAACAACCCTACCTTTCTGTACCCCTCTACACCTCCACTTAGTACAACCATGACCCCTTCTGTACCCCCTCCTACAACTCCACATTAGTAAAACCCTGACCCCTTTCTCGTACCCCTCCTACACCTCCACATTAGTAACAACCCTGACCCCTTTCTGTACCCCTCCCACACCTCCACATAGTAAAAACCCTGACCCCTTTTGTACCCCTCCTACACCTCCACATTAGTACAACCCTGACCCCTTTCTGTACCCCCTCCTACACCTCACATTAGTAACAACCCTGACCCCTTTCTGTACCCCCCTCCCACACCTCCACATTAGTAACAACCCTGACCCCTTTCTGTACCCCTCCTACACACTCCACATTAGTAACAACCCCTGACCCTCTGTACCCCTCCCACACCTCACATTAGTAACAACCCACCCCTTTTGTACCCCTCCCACACTCCACATTAGTAACAACCCTGACCCCTTTCTGTACCCCTCCTCACACCTCCACATTAGTAACAACCCTGACCCTTTCTGTACCCCTCCTACACCTCCACATTAGTAACAACCCTGACCCCTTTCTGTACCCCTCCCACACCTCCACATTTGTAACAACCCTGACCCCTTTCTGTACCCCCTCCTACACCTCCACATTAGTAACAACCCCTGACCCTTTCTGTACCCCCTCTACACCTCCACATTAGTAACAACCCTGACCCTTCTGTCCCCTCCCACACCTCCACATTAGTAACAAACAACCCTGACCCTTTCTGTACCCCTCCACACCTCCACATTAGTAACAACCTGACCCTTTCTGTACCCCCTCCACACTCCACATTAGTAACAACCCTGACCCCTTCTGTACCCCCTCCTACACCTCCACATTAGTAACAACCCTGACCCCTTTCTGTACCCCTCCTACACCTCCACATTAGTAACAACCCTGACCCCTTTCTGTACCCCTCCACACCTCCACATTAGTAACAACCCTGACCCCTTTCTGTACCCCCTCCCCCCCCTCCACATTAGTAACAACCCTGGCCCCTTTCTGTACCCCCTCCTACACCTCCACATTAGTAACAACCTGACCCCTTTCTGTACCCCTCCCACACCTCCACATTAGTAACAACCCTGACCCCTTTCTGTACCCCCCCCACCTCCACATTAGTAACAACCCTGGCCCCTTTCTGTACCCCTCCTACACCTCACATTGTAACACCTGACCCCTTCTGTATACCCCCTCCCACACCTCCCAATTAGTAACAACCCTGACCCCTTTCTGTACCCCCTCCCACACCTCCACATTAGTAACAACCCTGAACCCTTTCTGTACCCCCTCCCACACCTCCACATTAGTAACAACCCTGACCCCTTTCTGTACACCCTCCCACACCTCCACATTAGTAACAACCCTGACCCCTTTCTGTACCCCTCCTACACCTCCACATTAGTAACAACCCTGACCCCTTTCTGTACCCCCTCCACACCTCCACATGTAGAACAACCCTGACCCCTTCTGTACCCCTCCACACCTCACATTAGTAACAACCCTGAACCCTTCTGTACCCCTCCTACACCTCCACATTAGTAACAACCCTGACCCCTTTCTGTACCTCCTTCACACCTCACATTAGTAACAAACCTGACCCTTTCTGTACCCCTCCACACCTCCACATTAGTAACAAACCCTGACCCCTTTCTGTACCTCCCACACCCCACATTAGTAACAACCCTGCCCCCTTCTGTACCCCCTCCCACACCTCACATTAGTAACAACCCTGACCCCTTTCTGTACCCCCTCCTACACCTCCACATTAGTAACAACCCTGACCCCTTTCTGTACCCCTCCCACACCTCCACATTAGTAACAACCCTGGCCCCTTTCTGTACCCCCTCCCACCTCCACATTAGTAACAACCTGACCCCTTCGTACCCCCTCCTACACCTCCACATAGTAACAACCCTGACCCCTTTCTGTACCCCTCCCACACCTCCACATTAGTAACAACCCTGACCCCTTCTGTACCCCCTCCCAACTCCACATTAGTAACACCCTGACTTTCTGTACCCCCTCCTACACCTCCAATTAGTAACAACCTGACCCCTTTCTGTACCTCCCACACCTCCACATTAGTAACAACCCTGACCCCTTTCTGTACCCCTCCCCCAACCCCACCAATAGTAACAACCCTGACCCCCCTTCTGTACCCCCTCCCACACCTCCACATTAGTAACAAACCCTGACCCTTTTCTGTACCCCTCCTACACCTCCACATTAGTAAACAACCCTGACCCCTTTCTGTACCCCTCCACACCTCCACATTAGTAACAACCCTGACCCCTTTCTGTACCTCCTCCCACACCTCCACATTAGTAACAAACCCTGCACCCTTTCTGTACCCCTCCACACCTCCACATTGTAACAACCTGACCCCTTTCTGTACCCCCTCCCTACACCTCCACATTAGTAACAACCCTGACCCCTTTCTGTACCCCTCCCACACCTCCACATTAGTAACAACCCTGACCCCTTTCTGTACCCCTCCTACACCTCCACATTAGTAACAACCCTGACCCCTTTCTGTACCCCCTCCACACCTCCACATTAGTAACAACCCTGACCCCTTTCTGTACCCCCTCCACACCTCACATTAGTAACAACCCTGACCCCTTTCTGTACCCCCTCTACACCTCCACATTATAACAACACTGCCCTTTCGTACCTCCCCTACACCTCAATTAGTAACAAACCCTGACCCCTTTCTGTACCCCCTCCTACACCTCCACATTAGTAACAACCCTGAACCCTTTCTGTACCCCCTCCTACACCTCCACATTAGTAAACACCCTGACCCCTTTCTGTACCCCCTCCTACACCTCCACATTAGTAACAACCCTGACCCCTTTCTGTACCCCCTCCACAACTCCACATTAGTAACAACCCTGACCCCTTTCTGTACCCCCTCCACACCTCCACATTAGTAACAACCCTGACCCCTTTCTGTACCCCCCCCTACACCTCCACAATTAGTAACACAACCTGACCCCTTTCTGTACCCCTCCACACCTCCACATTAGTAACAACCCTGACCCCTTTTTTACCCCCTCCTACACCTCCACATTAGTAAAACCACATAAACAGACCCTGACCCCTTCTGTACACCCC
Source organism: Hymenochirus boettgeri (assembly GCA_019447015.1). Lineage (NCBI taxonomy): Eukaryota > Metazoa > Chordata > Amphibia > Anura > Pipidae > Hymenochirus > Hymenochirus boettgeri. Next base: position 9,484 of record JAACNH010002068.1, read on the forward strand.
CTCCACACCTCCACATTAGTTAACAACCCTGACCCCTTTCTGTACCCCCTCCCACACCTCCACATTAGTAACAACCCTGACCCCTTTCTGTACCCCCTCCTACACCTCCACATTAGTAACAACCCTGACCCCTTTCTGTACCCCCTCCTACACCTCCACATTAGTAACAAACCCGACCCCTTTCTGTACCCCCTCCCACACCTCCACATTAGTAACAACCCTGACCCCTTCTGTACCCCCTCTACCACATACCACATTAGTAACAACCCTGACCCCTTTCTGTACCCCCTCCTACACTCCACATTAGTAACAACCCTGACCCCTTTCTGTACCCCCTCCCACACCTCCACATTAGTAAACAACCTGACCCTTTCTGTACCCCTCCACACCTCCACATTAGTAACAACCCTGACCCTTTCTGTACCCCTCCTACACCTCCACATTAGTAACAACCCTGACACCTTTCTGTACCCCCTCCTACACCTCCACATTAGTAACAACCCTGACCCCTTTCTGTACCCCTCCTACACCTCCACATTAGTAACAACCCTGACCCCTTTCTGTACCTCCTCCCCCCCCACACTCATAGTAACAACCTGACCCTTTCTGTACCCCTCCTACACCTCCACATTAGTAACAACCCTGACCCCTTTCTGTACCCCCCCCCCCCCCCCCACATTAGTAACAACCCTGACCCCTTTTCTGTACCCCTCCCACACCTCCACATTAGTAACAACCCTGACCCCTTTCTGTACCCCCCCACACCTCCACATTAGTAAACAACCCTGACCCCTCTGACCCCCCCCACACTCCACATTAGTAAACAACCCTGACCCCTTTCTGTACCCCTCCCACACCTCCACACATTCATTAGTAACAACCCTGACCCCTTTCTGTACCCCCTCCTACACCTCCACATTAGTAACACCCTGACCCCTTTCTGTACCCCCTCCTACACCTCCACATTAGTAACAACCCTGACCCCTTTCTGTACCCCCTCCTACACCTCCACATTAGAACAACCCTGAGCCCTTTCTGTACCCCCTCCTACACCTCCACATTAGTAACAACCCTGACCCTTTCTGTACCCCCTCCTACACCTCCACATTAGTAACAAACCCTGACCCCTTTCTGTACCCCCTCCCACACCTCCACATTAGTAACAACCCTGACCCCTTTCTGTACCCCCTCCTCACACCTCCACATTAGTAACAACCCTGACCCCTTTCTGTACCCCTCCCACACCTCCACATTAGTAACAACCCTGACCCCTTTCTGTACCCCTCCCACACCTCCACATTAGTAACAACCCTGACCCCTTTCTGTACCCCTCCCACACCTCCACATTAGTAACAACCTGGCCCCTTTCTGTACCCCTCTCACACCTGGGCTGTGTATGTGGCACAGGGAGACTTGGATGGATATCTTACTGTATACATAGCATTTTAAGGGGCAGCATCATAAAATAGTTCTGCCTAACAAGTCAATGTTTGTATTTTAGTAAATTGTTGTGTGCTTAATGAAGTTTAAGGATGTAAAATGTATATTCTAGTTATTAGTTTATAACTGACTAGCTAAAGTTCCACTAGAATAAAAAAATCTCCCCCAGAAACACTATGGCAGCACCATCCTCTCTTTCATGGTTTAGAACTTTCTACCTAATTCGTGCAGGGCGGGTTGTGTTCAAATAATCCCTCTGAGACCCCCTCTCCCTACTTGGCAGGGTATCACAGAGATTCCCCACATACACGGTTTGGTCCAGGTTAACCTTTGATGATTGTGAAATGTCTGGGATTCACCTGTTGAAAGAGACGTCTGGATTTGTTTATGAAGAATGAGGCACAGTAATAGCAATGGGCAGCAGAGGGCACAGACTGCCACACGATAATAGGTGACACAGACGCTACGTGATAATAGGGGGCACAGACTCCCTCGTGATAATAGGGGCACAGATCCCAGGTGATAAAAGGGGCACAGACTCCCTCATGATAATAGGGAGCACAGCCTCCCATGATAATGGGGGCACAGACTCCCAGGTATAATAGGGGCAACAGACTCCCTCATGATAAAAGGGGGCACAGACTCCCTCATGATAATAGGGGGCACAGACTCCCAGGTGATAATAGAGGGCACAGACTCCCAGGTGATAATAGGGGGCACAGACTCCCTCATGATAATAGGGGCCCAGACTCCAGGTGATAATAGAGGGCACAGACTCCCAGGTGATAATAGGGGGCACAGACTCACTCATGGATAATAGGGGGCACAGACTCCCAAGGTGCACAATAGAAAGGGCACAGACTCCCAGGTGATAATAGGGGGCAACGTACTCCCTCATTGTAAATCCAGGGGAGGAGACTCCTTACTATAGGAGGGAATCCAGTGGGAGGAGGAACTTCTTACTATAGGAGGAAATCTAGTGGGAGGAGACTCCTTACTATAGAATGAAATCCAGTGGAAGGAGACACCTTACTATAGAATGAAATCCAGTGGGAGAAGACTCCTACTATAGGATCAAATCCAGTGGGAGGAGATTTCTTACTATAGGATGAAATTCCGTGGGAGGGACTCCTAATATAAAATGAAATCCAGTGGAGAGACTCCTACTATAGGAGGGAATCCAGGGGGAGAGACTCTTACTATAGGAAGAAACCAGTGGGAGGAGATTCCTTACTATAGGAGGGAATCCAGTGGGAGGAGACTCCTTACTATAGGATGAAATCCAGTGGGAGGAGACATCCCTACTATAGGATGAAACTCAGTGGAGGAGACTTCTTACTATAGGATAAAATCTAGTGGAGGAGGAGACTCCTTACTATAGAATGAAATCCAGTGGCAGGAGACTCCTTACTATAGGATGAAATCTAGTGGGAGGAGACTCCTTACTATAGAATGAATCCAGTGGCAGGAGACTCCTACTATAGGATGAAATCTAGTGGGAGGAGACTCTTACTATAGAATGAAATCCAGTGGGAGGAGACTCCTTACTATAGGATGAAATCTAGTGGGAGGAGACTCCATTATAGAATGAAATCCAGTAGGAGGAGACTTCTTACTAAGTTAGACTTGATAAAGGGATAAAAACTATCTATTTACAAGTGACAGTAAAAAACGAACAAGGGAAATTAAACCTTTAAAGTTAGTAGAAAGATAAAGGTGAGTGGGGAACCAATTTACATTTTTGCATGAACTTGCAATATGACTTTTTTTCCTCTTTTTTTAAAAAAAGAATCTTATATTTATGACACAAATTAAGAAATAAATGAATGTAGCGCAAAATCACATAGTTTCCAGTTTTCGGGACTTAATCAATAAATAATAAAATAACATTTTATCACTGTTCACCCACGAAACCTTATATACAGGGAGCCCATAATAACAAAACCCCATAATGCAGGATCAGGAATTATAAAAAATAACCTATCAAGTTATATAATGACGTAAGGGATTGTTAAGGGTTAAAACGCAAGTTCACCCCCAAACTCCAAACTGCAATAGTAAGATAAAGAGAGATGTAAATCTACATGAAATGCAGCTTGATGTTCGTTACCTCTCTTTTGCTTCCTGGCTTTTCCAATTAGGAGCTCTCAGTTATGGAGGTGACAGTGACTAGTCAATGACTTGCTGCCTCCTCAGAGCATGTGTGAGCTTGTAAAATAGCTTGGAGAGGATGTGGGAATCTTTTGAGAGGCAGGGAGGAGGGGGAGAATAATATTTTGATGCGTAAACGATTAGTCTTACATCTCTCAGATTTCTAACTATATTTTTTAGGGCATTTTAACTCTACTCATCTTGTTATCTGCTATACCCTGAGTGGGGGAATTAAACACTAAAAACTCTCTACACCCCCTGGAATAAAATTAGATTGGGTAAAAACTTGCTTTTATTTGGTTTCTTCTTATTCCTATGTGCCTGATCTGAAGTTCTTTACACCTGGACCATATAACATGCTTGTGGTTGGACCTTACAGTATATATGGGATACCCAGAGCGAGCACAAAGTTTAGAAATCTGGACACAATCAAACACATAAAGTATAATTAATACTGTAAAATAAAAACCTCGTTATATAGTCTCATTAAAAGCCAGGAAGAAAGCGAGCCATACTAACTGTGCATCCATTTTAGAACCATTTCCCTCTTACATAAAATGATATTGGGTTCATATTTTGGGTGCCCTGAAGCTTTGAACTGACCTCATCCTTAGGGCTGATCTAGAAAAACTCTAGGATTGGCCTGAAATGAGTTATAGGGATTGATCTCTAGAACACTTCGGACCAGAAATAAACTTCCTAGTCTCCAAACTATCAAGATCATTTGCATCCCGTATAACTGGGCATGTCCACCTTTAAAGCAAAAATGGTGTCAGTTATCTGCCCACAACCCGACTTATTTTTACCAGTTAATTACAAGTGTTTTGAACTAAATATTTAATGAGAGTTCTCTTTCGTTCTGGCAAAGGTATCTGCCTCCTCCTTCTGCTCAATGAGCTTTTTATAGCTTGAGACATGTGCACAGGGGGAAGCAGAAAAAACTTCTGTCAATCATTGGTTGTGATGTCACAGCCTTCATTGACTGCATGGTGGGGGAGAAGAGCGTATACTTTTATTATTATTAATAATTGCAATAATTATCCTTACATATCACATTACAAATACATGTAATAAACTTGCGGGCAGAATAACAAAAGTCACCAGTTTTTGTTTTCAGGGTGGACATGCCCTTTAAAGCTGGGTACACACATGTAAGATTTTTTGAAAATGACAGAATCGGCAAGATTCTACACACAGTCCTGAGCGTCCTTCTATGAAAGCATAGGTAGGAGAACACTAGAGACTGCAGATTTCCATCTGCCAAGGCCAACTGCCTATACTTCAAATACAGAGAGACGGTCAAAGAGAAATTTTCAGGCATTTCCAAATATTCACCGGCTGCCTCAGGAGGCTTGGAAATGAGCTACACACAATCCGATGGTATGTCCCTTTATCGTTATGTGTGTGCCCACTTACTGGTGAAAAAAAGCCAGTGAGCCCTGTGCGCTCCTGTGCAGACTGCCCATCGTGCCTGTGCACACAGGATAAAATGGTGCCCCAAAGAAATAAACTGGAATATAAGCAATGCAGCGTAAAGCGCACAAAAATTTCGTTTGGATGAGCACAGAAATAAAACATCTTTTTTATTATTGTTATTATTATGGATTATATAGTGCCAACATCTCCGTGGGCTTTACAATTACATAGTCATACATTACATACGGGTAATACATGTTATACAAAGTCATACATAACATACACAGGTAATACATAATATAAGTAAACAGAGTGAGGAGTTTCTTACAGCAATACCGTGAACAATAGGAGAGAGGACCCTGCCCAAAGAGCTTACAGTCTAGAGGATATGGGGGTGAGACATAAGGTGAGGGAATCGGTAGCTTGTAAATAGATTGGCAGTGGAGTGTGAAAGGCGGGGTGGATCATATTGGGTAGTAAGAGGGATAATGTCTAGACCAGGTTATATGCTTGCATGAAGAGGTGGTTTTAAGGTTAGTTTGGAGGTATTAAGTGACGTGAGTGATGGACAGACGGAGGAAGGGAGTTCCAGAGCAGAGGGGCAGCATGAGAAAAGTTCTGAATGCGGGCATGGGAAGAGGTGACCAGGGTGGAGAGAGGAGGATATTGTTTGCGGAGCGGAGGTTGCGCCTGGGACGGTACGGTGGATCAGCTCGAGATATATGGAGGGGTGTATTGGATAGTGCTTTATGATAGAGTGAGATATATGGAGGGGCTGTGTTGGATAGTGCTTATAGGATAGGGTGAGATATTGGAGGGCTGTGTGGATGTGATTTATAGATAGGGTGTGTGAGTATATGGAGGGCTGTGTTGGATAGTGCTTTATAGGATAGGGTGAGATATATGGAGGGCTGTGTTGGATAGTGCTTTATAGTAGGGTGAGATATATGGAGGGGCTGTGTTGGATAGTGCTTTATAGGATAGGGTGAGATATATGGAGGGGCTGTGTTGGATAGTGCTTTATAGGATAGGGTGAGATATATGGAGGGCTGTGTTGGATAGTGATTTATAGGATAGGGTGAGATATTGGAGGGCGTGTTGGATAGTGATTTATAGGATAGGGTGAATATATGGAGGGGCTGTGTTGGATAGTGCTTTATGGATAGGGTGAGATATATGGAGGGCTGTGTTGGATAGTGCTTTATAGGATGGGTGAGATATATTGAGGGCTGTGTTGGATAGTGATTTATAGGATAGGGTGAGATATATGGAGGGCTGTGTTGGATAGTGCTTTATAGGATAGGGTGAGATATATAGGGGGCTGTGTTGGATAGTGCTTTATAGGATAGGGTGAGAATATGGAGGGGCTGTGTTGGATAGTGCTTTATAGGATAGGGTGAGATATATGGAGGGGCTGTGTTGGATAGTGCTTTATAGGATAGGGTGAGATATATGGAGGGCTGTGTTGGATAGTGATTTATAGGATAGGGTGAGATATATGGAGGGCTTGGTTTGGATAGTGATTTTAGGATAGGGTGAGATATATGGAGGGCTGTGTTGGATAGTGTTTATAGATAGGGTGAGTGAGAATATGGAGGGTGTGTTGGATAGTGATTTATAGGATAGGGTGGATATATGGAGGGCTGTGTTGGTAGTGATTTATAGGATAGGGTGAGATATATGGAGGGCTGTGGGGATAGTGCTTATAGGATAGGTGAGATATATGGAGGGGCTGTGTTGGATAGTGATTTATAGGATAGGGTTATAGGATAGGGTGAGATATATGGAGGGCTGTGTTGGATAGTGATTTATAGGATAGGGTGAGATATATGGAGGGCTGTGTTGGATAGTGATTTATAGGATAGGGTTGAGATATATGGAGGGCTGTGTTGGATAGTGATTTATAGGATAGGGTGAGATATATGGAGGGTGTGTTGGATAGTGATTTATAGGATAGGGTGAGATATATGGAGGGCTGTGTTGGATAGTGATATAGGATAGGGTGAGATATATGGAGGGCTGTGTTGGATAGTGATTTATAGGTAGGGTGAGATATATGGAGGGCTGTGTGGATAGTGATTTATAGGAGAGGTGAGATATATGGAGGGGCTGTGTTGGATAGTGATTTATAGAGAGGGTGAGATTATGAGGGGCTGTGTTGGATAGTGATTTATAGGATATGAGTGGAGATATATGGAGGGCTGTGTTGGATAGTGTTTATAGGATAGGGTGATATATGGAGGGCTGTGTTGGATAGTGATTTATAGGTAGGGTGAGATATATGGAGGGCTGTGTTGGATAGTGATTTATAGGATAGGGTGAGATATAGGAGGCGTGTTGGATAGTGATTTATAGGATAGGGTGAGATATATGAGGGGTAGTGTGGATAGTGTTTATAGATAGGGTGGATATATGGAGTGGAGTGCTATAGGATAGGGTGGATATATGGAGGGCTGTGTGGATAGTGCTTTATAGGATAGGGTTAATCTTGAATTGGATCCTTTGCGTGATGGGCAACCAGTGAAGGGACTGACAGAGAGGAGAGGCATTAGAGAATCAGAAGAGAAGTGAATGAGCCGGGCAGCAGAGTTGGGGATGGATTGAAGCGGTGCCAGGTGGTTGTTATATTAAATTACACAAATTAAATTAAAGAGAATATTTGCTAGTAAGCTTGGATAATTACTCCCTAATAACCGTTGTTGTCTACATTAACTAGATTAACGTCATCCATTCCTTTAATTTTCATCTCTACCATGTGACTGTCATACCAAAGGTATCTAACAAAAGGTGGCCATACACTTACCAATATTGTCTGTCCATTCATTGGCTTTTACAGTTTTCTTTTCTCATCGTTAAACAAATCATCTCAGATAAAATCAGGGAAGAAAATCAATTGTTATTTAACCAGACACCTTAGATGGTTTCTATCGTTTACAATGGTATCTTTCTGGGTACGCACATTGTATGTAAATTAATTTTAATCAAATGGTCGCCCATCGGACAATGAAATTGGTGCGTTTATGGCTGCCTTAACATTCCTGAATCTTTGAATGCTGGGAGTTTTTAGTTAAGCACCAACAAGTTATATCCTCCCTGCTTGGCCTGTTAATGATAATTCTCTTTGCATTGGAATATTTAACGGATGTTCCCCCTTGCTGTACTAAACACCATTCTGCATGTAGTGGCTGTATGTAATACTTTCTAGTGTGGAACTGTTATAGAGATTATAACTGGATTCTGTAGTAAAACGTTCCCTGGGTTCTGCTGTAGTAAGGTTAATTCTGAGTTCATGGTTTGGAACGTGAAACAGATGCCTTAATATTTACAGTAATGTGCGAAGATACCTGCCAGAGGATTCCTTCATTCATAGATCCAAGTCATCCAGGCTTAGACCATGTTATTTCTTTCTTTGGGTGTAAAGAAGCTCAGGAGTAATAAAAGCAAACAGTACACCAGTATGGATTTTGCCTAATACTGGTGAATATTTTTTTAATAAAGGGCATTTACACTGTAAAAATTACTTTGCCTCATCTAATGTATTTATAAATACATGCACATATTCCTCTCCCACTCTTAACAACTCCTCCTTCCATCTGACATGACTTTCTGAGAAGAACAGCATGCTCAGAATCACTGTAAGTTAGCACTGGGAGAGGGAAATTCACCATCATGCAATTCACATTCCAACTGTCACTATTTCAGTTATAGTGAAACTGCACACAACAGAAGGTTATGATAATAAGGCACTTGATTGACAGCTGCAATTCCAGGCAGACTGTTCTTGATTAAATCATTTTTATTTCTATGTTTTACGTCGCCCAGGACATCTTCATCAGGACAACAACATTGTGGGGAGCTGTGTTACCTGGAGACACCTGTAATAATAAATAGGATAAGGACGAGTGCAGTCCTAGTAATGGGCAATTTAAAAAAACAAAACTATTTTTTCAGTATAGATGCCCTTTAAGGTTCTTAACTCCTTCTTCAAGTACACTTTTATTTTGCAATGAGATCTAAAATCTATTGTGCCACCCAAGAGGTTCTGGCCAATAGTCTCCTGCTTTCCCAAAAAGGAATGTTAGAGGGAATGTAATTAAAGGGTACAGCACTTACCTTCAATGTTGCTGACTGGTCCCGATGGAGCTTGTACTGAGTGTGCTTGTCAAAGAAGCCATCGCTGGAGTACTATAACTTCCCTGCTTGCACCTGAGGTTAAATGGAAAGTAAAACATGCTCCATACTTCTCATTCTCTAATGAACAGAAAAAAAAACAACAGGGAGATTCAAAATAGTCCTTATCTTCAAAATGGTGCTAATTGTGCCCCAACCAATCAGATGTTAGCTTTCAAGTGTTAAACAAGATCTGATTGGTTGGGGCAAAATTAGCACCATTTTTAACGATTAGAAGTTTTATTGAATAACCCTGAAGTCTATTTTAGACAAACTAGATACTTACAGGATATTCAGTAAACGTTATTAAAATCATATCATAAAATGGTGCTAATTTTGCCCCAACCAATCAGATCTTAGCTTTCAAATGTTAAAGGGAATGTCCACCCCTCTGGGCAAAAATCATTATCTTGTCCTAAACCCCCCCCCAAAAAAAAAAGCGGACTTTGTTTTGTTTAAAATCAGTAATTTGCCCCCAGCCACAGATGTTATACTTACAAGTTACTTCTTCGATCCACCGCGCGGCTCTTCACTTCCGGTAAGGCAGTCAGTGTTGGCCATGACAGTAACGTCACAGCCAATCACTGACTGCCATTCTGGGAACAGAAAAAAGACACAGCAGCTGCAGTGGAGAAGGAGTAAGGAGAACGGAAGCGGCGGTGGATCGAGGAGCTGTAAGTAAAAATCTCTTGCTGGAAGCAGAATTAATGATTTTAAACTAAACGATGTCCAGCTTTTGGTTTTTTTTTGTACAAGTACTGATTTTTGCCCAGAGGGGTAGACAGTCCCTTTGAAAAACATCTGATTGGTTGGGGCAAAATTGGCACCATTTAAAGATAAGAACTTTTATTGAATCTCCCTGTAAGTCTACAGGATTCTCTGGCTTTTTAAGGTAACCAACATAACACCATAGAACTGAACTCACATAGAATGCTCTATCGGTAATCTCTAACCAATATCCCTTTTCTTTGTGCTTCAGATGAGCCACACACTAAGGCGCTGACGGTCTCTAACTGTACGTTGTGTAAATTCATCTTGTATCTCTTATATTTTCATTCATTAATTGTTTTCATTTTAAGCACAAGTTACAGAACATCTTTCAAGTGATGGCAGAAATTAAAGGGATATTTTTGACCAAATCAAGGCATTGACAGTGAACGGCTGAAAACATCTCTTTAATATTAAAGCTCTTTTCTGATTTTTTTTCCCCTCGAACATGCTAGTTCTTATGCACCAGTACATTACTACTTTAGTAATGGTTATAAAGAGGAAAAATAAACCAGCTTTCTTTAATGTGTAATAAGGTAAAGTAACAATCATTTTGGATAAAAGGTATTACAAATGTAATTGTGTCAAAGGGTTCATTCTAAAGGGATTTTATTACCCAAGCTCTGCCAGCCTCATTCTGGGATATATCCAATTGGCAAAAGTGCTTCTTGCAGTGTTTTTCAGATGGGAGGAGCAAAAACGCCACAGTTATCCTTTAACACCACTTGATACAGAGTCCCGATGAATTTGCTAATGTTTGCATTGATATCTTATTAAATGTATAAAAGGAGCTCCCACCATTACACAGACACGTACATAGACATGCATACATTGATATATTGTAGTGTTATACCAAGTCATAGTAACTCAAGGAAAGCTATCAATGACAGTCACAATGGAAGCTAACGTGTGATTGGTGGTTTAAAAGACAACTATAATGTAAAAAATGTAATTTTTAGAAATGAAAAGTACCTGGGACAGAAGAGCAGGATTGATTATACCTACCTCCCAATTATGTTACGTGAGGAGCTACAGCACATATAGTTTTCATTTGCCAGGTTAGTGCCCTGAGCCATTGATTAAGATAGTGTGAAGCACTTGTGAAGCCTGGCAGATGCAGTTTTATGTGCTGCCACTCCTCATAGAAACGATATTGGGAGCTAGAAAGTACCAATCCCTGCCCCAAGTACTTTTCATTTTAACTGTTTTTGAAAAAAGTTTACACACTATAGTTCTCCTTTAATAAGTTTCATGTAAAATAGGGTGGGGGCCTTAGCTTTAGGCACATAGAGGGAACTTAAAAATGAGGAATCAACTGTAATTTTATCATATGGCTAGGAATTGCCATATGGCTGTGCCAGAAGACAGGGAGTGCTGGGAGTTGCAGTTTGCAAACAACTGTAGGGTTGCAGGTTAGATCCGCAATATTGCATTGTGAATATTTCTATGTGTCACATTTATGACCGGCACTTATTTTTCTCCTGGTTCATATCCCAAGAAACTTTTTGAAGGATCTTACCAAAGATACAGATGTCTGCGTAGGTGTCAGCAATCGATTGAACTATGTAATTCTGTAATTGTTGCCATTTAAGATATGAGATTATTATTATATCCTTATGTAGGTAACTGACCGCTTTCTAGCTCCTCCATATGCAGTGTCACTGACACCCCCCTATTTATAGTAAGTGCATTTAGTTAATGAAATGGAGGGAATGTCGGGGGAGGAGGCAGAAAGCGTCGCGTACTGCACAAGTATAGTGTTCCTATAATTTTGTAGAATTCTTGATGGACTATTAGTTAAATCTTTTGTGTCATAACCAATGCTTTCTTCCGCTTTGTGCTTTGATATAGTTGACGATACTTTGGGTTTTTTACCAACGTTGGCCCTTGCTACGTGAACCTGTATGGTAGCCCACGGGAATTCACTGGATTCCCAGACCCGTATGAAGAGCTAAACATGGGCAAGGTAAAGCTATAACCTATAGATTGTGATTCACACTTTTCATTGTTGTACATTTAACTTTATTGTGAACCAAATGCTTTTTGGGATAACACAAGCCAACACCAGGATGGCTGCCTTAAGCTTTGACAGAAATTCACATTTATCTTCATTCTTGTACTTGATCTGCCCCTGCAACAACTGTAGGAAGAGGGAGCAGTTCTTGTGCAGGCCAAGATGGATGGAGGACCGCTAGCAGGAAGAGCTTAGAACTTTGGGATGTCAGTTCAGCTGCAGAACAAAGGCAGCAATTATGGATGCTGAATTGCTGCCTTGTGTATCCCAAGTGTCAGGTTGGAGCTTTCACACTGCTGGGACAGAACATCACGGATGCATCCTAAGCCCCACCCCAAACGTCTAAATCATTTTTAAAGTAGCCACAAGCCTGAAAAGATAAACGTTTCTCTTCCTAAGGTGTCCATGGGTTAGGAAAGGACAGAGGTGGCTGCAGTCTGTAACTAGCCTCAGAAAATATAGATTTCTTTGGAGGGGTTGGGCTTTTACACAGCTAATCATGTGCCTGTCACAGACTTAAACAGATAGAAAGACAAGAACATGTTATTTCACAAGTCTATTAATTAAGATCCAGAGAAGGTAAAGACATCATCCTACACATGTTTAAAAGGTATGAGAGAGCTCTCCTCATTATATGAACTTGTATAGAGACCTCTGTTACCCGTTAACAGTTATTTCTACCCATAGTATATTTAGGTAATAAATAGAAAACCTGTGTATTCAGCCTGCCACATAGCACAACTATACTGTGAGCCTGAACTCTGGATGCTCTCTTTTACTTCTTTATTTTTTCAGCTCAATATATTGAAAAATAAGTATTATTAAAACGACCGCTCTGCCATATTTCAGTACAATGTCAAAGAAACATAAATGCATCAGTGTTGACTCCCCTCTGGCGTTTCACGTTGAAACGTATCCCATCTCTACTGGATTATATTCTAATTTCTAAATATTAAGGTTGCTATGTTTCACTATGGACTGGGCCTGTATCCATTGTGAGCCACGATCATTATGACCCCCCCATCAAACTTTTAGAGGAAACATTTACTCAAACCACTGCAAGTTGGACTTGGCAGAGAGATGGAATGTGTCAAACGGAATTTCATAAAGGGGAAGTTTAAACTCATTGTTTGGCCATACTTTTAATGTTTTCCCCCATAGTGGTATCAATAATCTGTTAATGTAAGGTAATGAGGGATTTTTACCCGTCTTATCAATGTAAATCATAAAATAAGGCATCTAATAGCCAATGGCCATATTTCTACCATTCATGCTGACCCATAACTTTTAAATTATTTTACAAAAACTACACGTTATTGTGTAAATGTGGGTGATTATTACTTCCAAATAATGGACTATTGGCTGAATTATTCTATTACTGATATGCTATAATGCTACCCATTCTGTGTTATTACTCTATTACTGATATGCTATAATCCCTACCATTCTGTGTTATTACTCTATTACTGATATGCTATAATCGCTACCCATTCTGTGTATTATTCTATTACTGATATGCTATAATCGTACCCATGCTGTGTTATTACTCTATATGATATGCTATAATCCCTACCCATTCGTGTTATTAATCTATTACTGATATGCTATAATCGCTACCCATTCTGGTATTATTCTATTACTGATATGCATAATCGCTACCCTGCTGTGTTATATTCTATTACTGATATGCTATAATCGCTACCCATTCTGTGTTATTATTCTATTACTGATATGCTATAATCACTACCCTTCTGTGTTATATTCATACGATATGCTATAATCGCTACCCATTCTGTGTTATTATTCATTACTGATATGCTATAATCGCTACCCATTCGTGTTTTTTCTATTACTGATATGTATTAATCGCTACCCCATTCTGTGTTATTATTCTAATACTGATATGCTATAATCGCTACCCATGCTGTTATTACTCATTATTGTATGCTATAATCCCTACCCATTCTGTGTTATTATTCTATTACTGATATGCTTGTATCGCTACCCATTCTGTGTTATTATTCTAATACTGATATGCTAATCGCTACCCATGCTGTGTTATTACTCTTTAGATATGCTATAATCGCTACCCATGCTGTGTTATTACTCTATTATTGATATGCTATATAATCTGAATTATTCTATTACTGATATGCTATAATCATCTACCATGGTGTTATTATTCTATACTGTGATATGCTATAATCGCTACCCATTCTGTGTTATTATTATATTACTGATATACTATAATGCTACCCATTCTGTGTTATTATTCTATTACTTATATGTATAAATCGCTACCCATCTGGTTATTACTCTATTATGATTGCTATAATCTGAATTATTCTATTACTGATATGCTATAATCGCTACCCATTCTGTGTTATTATTCATTACTGATATGCTATAATCTGAAATTCTATTACTGATATGCTAATCAGCTACCCATTCTGTGTTATTATTCTATACTGATATGCATAATCTGAATATTCATTACTGATATGCTATAATCACTACCCATTCTGTTTATTATTCATTACTGATTGCTATAATCTCACCCATTCTGTGTTATTATTTATTACTGATATGCTATAATCGTACCCATGCCGTGGTATTCTCTATTACGTATGTGTAATCACACCCATTCTGTTATTACTCTATTACTGATATGCTATAATCGTACCCATTCTGTGTTATTACTCTATTACTGATATGCTATAATCTGAATTTCTATTACTGATATGCTGTAATCACTACCCATTCTGTGTTATTCTCTATTACGATATACCCATTCCGTGTTATATGTTCATCTCTGGTGATATAGGGAGAAGGAGTCGCTACAGAGGGAGGGTTCTCTTGGAGCTCGTCACCAAACTGGTTTAGAGCGAAACGGAGCGAAGGTGGAGGAAATTCCATCGGATGATATCTACGAGTTGAGGTAAACAGGTTGGTTTGGTTGGATTTAGAAAGGTCAAACCTCTTTAGATGAAACCCTTTGGAGAATTCTCTGAACTAGAAGTGGTTTCTGCTTTGAGCGTTTGGAATTCATACCAGGAAGCCATAAAATATCTTAATGAGTTGATAGACGTTCTTGTTGTAGTTCATAGATTCACTTGCAAGGGGCCAATTGGTGGTTCTTTATTCGCGAGCAAGTTATACATCACATTGGGTGGGGGTGATGTACGATGTGAAGCAGCCCTACTGATTGCTCGCCACTCTATCAATCTCTTATTTTGGATATTTGTTGTGGTTGAGACTGGAAAATTGCATTAAGCACTGCACATTCATGGAAAAACGTGAATTTATTAGCGCAATAGACATGGCGAGGTTCCATGAAGATGCCGTACAAGAAAAGGTTGCTGAACTTGTGGCCAATAACATCTGGCAGAGATTGCTGGGTGATGTAGTTCAAAGATAGAAGAAAAGAAGATTTTTTTTTTTTTTTTTATTAAGACTTTTAGCCATATTTACAAAGGTTTAATGCCAGAAATGGAAAGTAGGTTGTAAGTAGTAAACAAAAACACTTTTAAATTCAAATGTAAATAAAATGCTTTTTTGATGTATAGCTCCTTTATTTTCCTCTTGATGATTCCCACTGAGCATGCCTAAACCAGTGGGCTTGATGAAATGTTAGGAGTGACTGTAAGGCTGATTTTAAGAGAAAATGACTGAAATAGTCTTTTTAATAGTAATGTTTAGTTTTAACCAGAAAAAACCCAGATTCTTAAAAGAATTGACTCCACCCATACCCCCCGGCAAATCCCTGCCCCCCCCCCCCGACGAACTTGTTGTCAGTCCCGCACCACCCACCCTCAGCGCAGCCTGTGCATGTGGCGAACTTCTGGGCTATGCTCCACCCGGTGGCGACTCGTGCTAGTGTAGTGCGTCTGTAGTTTGTCCATTCATACTGAGGGTTACTATATATGCTGGGCCATTAGAAAAATATGTGCTGTACCAGAGATCCATGAATGTTAAGACTATGCAAATATGGAAAAAACTTTTTTGTTTTTTCACATTTACATACCCCCCAAACACAATACATTTTACACATCCCACACAGCCTGCCTGACATTCCCAATTGACCAACCCAAGACACGCCTACTCCAAGACAATACCAGTAGATTTTAGAGAACAGGATAATGATGGCTGAAGAGTCAATCTTCTTCTTCTTAATTTTTCTTAAGTCATTGGAGAAGATTGTGCTTACTTCACCAACACTAAGCAAATAAGCCTCATACTTCCCATGGCAGCTCTTTGGTGAATGCGTGCATCTGTTACATTTTAAAGCAGTCTCTTTATTATAGCAGTCTCGCTTAGGGCTAGGCTACACGTTACAATAGCATTTTGCAATCCATTAGCGTGTAGAATCCACACACCATTGTATGGCAGTGTGGGCAGGCCACACTGTTTGTCAGAGAGCACCATTTGTAGGGAAGATCGCATGCGCTCCAATAAGAAAATTGGAACAATCGCAGCACAAACGCATGCAAAATGAGCACTGCATGTGATCGCACTTTTCACTTGCGTCGTCGCGTGCCCACAGCCTATTACTGTCTTTTCTGAGATTTAAATTTGTAAAAATAGGGCCCATTATGGACATGCTGTGTACAGAAATATCTCCGTAGGCGGAAGTATTGCCTCTTCGCTTCTTCTATTCTGCCACCATGCTGCAGGCGTGGACGATCCCATTCAGTTTGAGGTCAGCATTGGAAATTATGCAACAAGTTTGACAACACTTGTCTTCCATTGGCTTCCACCACACGTTACAGCAGGGCTGTGTTTGACGGTAAGGTGATCCTCACTCGTGGGAGAACAGAAGGTCACACAATTATAAAACATCCCTAAAACCAGTGGGAGCTAAATAAAGACTGAACAGACTTCCAGGCATCTCTGTACAGTGCTAATGCAAAAATCAATGTATCATCCAGCCCTGTTGTACCCCTGTTGTATCTGCTTTATACTGTGCAGCACAGAGCAGAGTTTACTTTAGTGTGGCCATTTCAAACAGGATTCTTCTAGAGGTAAACGCCACACACAATAATGACAAAATCTGTTTCCTTATATTTGAACTGGAACCCAGAAAGTTTTTGTTGGGGACAAAAAATGTTAATTTCCCAGAATACGGCAATCACAGTTCCAGGGTGGGGGTAGTTCTGAATGAAAGCCTGGCTGCCAATGACTCGTTGCCTCCACCGATGTTGCCTTAAATGGGAAGGTCTCGCTAGAATTGCTGGATCCCTGGGATGTACCATATGTAATTGTGAAAGACTGTAATAATTGTAATCCGTAGAATTATGTTTAGCCCATTGTAGGCCTCGTTCACACTTGTACACGCAATGACATGTTCTGTCTGCAAATGGGCAGAAGATGTTAGTGTAACAAGCATGTAAGGCTCTATTCGTTGTTCTAATGGCATTAGACCAATAAATACTGATAGCTTCCTATGGAATTCAGGACCCTGCTCCTAAATTAATTAATACCCTGATTTCACCCAGGGTACAATAACGCCCATAGTACACCCCAGTTTAAGTCTATCAGTCACAGGCTGCGTGCTTTACTGGTGTACTGTACAATACACAACCTTCCTCTAAATTGCAGGTTGCCAATACTATTACTTACCGGGGGTAACGTAAAACCAGTAGTTGTCCTGTCATCATATTGGGAAGACATCAGCCACAGAACAGACCACAGAACTATTGCAAAATGCAATAGATAATCTGGTAAGTGAAATATAAAAGTTGAGACTTAAACACATCCAGGGTTATTCAATAAAAGTTTTATCGTTAAAAATGGTGCAAATTGTGCCCCAACCAATCAGATGTTAGCTTTCAAATGTTAAATAACATCTGATTGGTTGGGGCAAAATTTGCACACATTTTTCAGATAAGAACTTTTATTGAATCTCCCTGATTGTCATATCTATAAAAATGCAGATTAAAGGATTAAAAAGTGTTTTGAACATTATTTAGTGAAACTATAACTTTGGGCACATAGGAGAGAGTATACCTACCTCCTGCAGTCAAATACAGGCTTCATCCCCACCATCCCTTCTATCTGCTAATGCTAATGCTTAATATGTTGGAGAAAAAAAGGCGTGCTCGCTGTCAGTGGCAGGCCTATATCTGGACAGAGGTTAATCAAAAGGGTTACATTTATAGTATATTACTGGGGCAGTATATCGGTTGCCACCCAGAGGAGATATCAGTATTTAACAGGAGCAACATATAATTATAAGTAAATATTTTTTCAAACAACAAGTAATCAGACAAATCATGACCTGGATAAATGAGAATATAATATGAATTTCTAACTATACAAGGGCATTGGAACGCTTCTGCTTCTGGAAAGGATGCTGCCTGCCTTCCTAATGGTGTACAAGCCTTTACAAGCTCACACATGCTTGAGGATAAGGTCAGGATCAGAAAAAAAAGTATAACCTGTGACTAGTCATCTTAAAGCCACGACAGACTGTTGTATCCAGAATCTTCAGACAGCAGACTAGCAAGTCCTAGAGGTAACCTTACTATAGCTGCTTTGGAGGTGTAATCTATTCAGGTTATTTTGGTTAAAGGTTCATTTTTAGTCTACATTGCCCTTTAATATATCTTGCACAGGGGCCCCTACTCAACGTGTGACAAGATAAAGGAGCTACACCCTTATCTTAAATGGGCACATCTGGTGGTAGGTAAGATGGAGTTGGGTGGAATCAGCAGGGGTGGAGTTTGGGTAGGCCCCCTACAGGCATGTCACTCTAGACTCACACACCTTATGATAGCGATCAATGAATAATTGTGGATTGGTCAGTGATAGTTCTCATTCATTTCATAAATTACCATAAAAACCTTGATTAACCGTAGCAGTCCGTCCAAACCGAGTCTTTGAGCTACAGGGTTTTTTTTTTGGAGAAAGAATAGTTCGTTCTTTAGAAATTTAAAGCAGTGGCTCAGTATTGAGTCCCAAGATAACGCAAACTTCCAATGTATTCTTGGTTTCCATAGAGCATCTACCTTGGAGTGGGTCCAGCTTGCTATCAAAGCTAAGAGCTCTCCGTACGGACCTGGATTCCTTGGTGTCTCGTTTGATATGGGACATACACCGTCGACGCAGGTAAATTTGAAGATTACGCTGTGCGAATCGTTTCATTCATTTTAGGAATAAAGAAGTTTACCATTGGAGTGGTGTTTGTCCTTCCCTAGAAGAAAAGAAAAAAAAAAAAAGTAATGTTCGGGTACCAAAAAAAAGCCAGTAGTACAAAGTGAAAACGTGATATTCTCCTAAACAGGTCCATAAATTGTACATATTCGCTCCAAAATCGTGTGTTGTACTGAATAGACCAATTGTGTATCCCAAATTGAGCTATACATCTTAGGCAAATAAAACGGGAAGTCGGCACATAGAACACTCATTCTGATCAATGGAATGGGGAATTGTTCCTCGACCCGGTTCCAGAATCTTTTTTTTTTTTAATGATGAAACCTTTTAACTGCTTCATTATTCTGATTGTGCTCATGTGCGCAGAGCTAAGGTCGACTCAACTGAAGTAGAGGATGATACCCCGTCGTCCGTGTGCCCTTTCAGGAACGCTTGCTATAATTCCAGCGGAAGTAGTGATGATTGGAATAGGATAACCAGTTTGGTGAGCATCGTGTTCGGGAGGGCCAATGTAGAAACACAGGCACAGGTGAAAAAAAAAAGTCTCATTGCAAATAACTGTGTACAAAACTGATGAGGTAGGCCTAAAAATGAGGGTCAAGGGAAAGTATAGTATTGGTTTGAAATCCTCACACAAATATGCCAAAATGCTACAGAAAGACAACATGGGCCTGAAATAATAAGAGAGGCAAAAGTTTGAATCACATTGACATTTGCCAGTAACCAATCAAATTAATTTTGATGAATCGCAGTATAACAAATAAAGCTTAATACCTAGACTTGGTTGTCATAAAAAACCTACCCTAAAAAAACAATGCTCCTCTGGTACTGAGGACTGTCCTGTTAAAGACGGTGGAATAATGTGCACATGGTAGATAAAGATGGGGGTTTCACTTTCTCCCATAATCCTTGGTTTTTGTACAATTTCTTGTACATTGAAAGGGCAAGTGTTTTTGCGTCTTTGTCATCGTTTATAATCGCCCCACATGATGGCGAATGTTTAATACACGGATAATATGAAATAAATGATGGCAATCAAAATAATCATAGCTTGGTTTCAGATCATATTAAAAGCGGATATTCTGGGAAAAAGAACTTTGTTTTTTTTGAACTCTGAAGCTTTGTATATATCAATCTCCAGGATGTGGAAAAATATCATTTAGTAAGAGGGGGGGCTGTTATTGGAAAAACGAGTTGGCCTAGGCGTGTAGCATAGGTATCATCCACGTGCGTTGAAACTGAAAGAAAAATAAATAAAAAGAAGATTTTTGGATGTGACTTGTCGGTATTTTCAATAAACAAATTAAGCATTTCCAGATCTTCCTTAATTGAGGGCAGACAGAACACAAAAACACTCACGTAGTGGTTAGCAGGTACTGTCGGGGTTATTAAGGGTATACGGCTGGATTAAAGGGATGGCCCAGGGGTACCTAATGTTCTATTTAAGAGTACAAATAGCTGAAGGTATTAGGGGCACTGATGGTACCAGTGTAAGTATTGGGTGCATGAAGTACCAGTGTAGGTATTAGGGGCCACTGTTGTGCTAGTGTAAGTATTAGGGTAGTGCATTGCAAATAGTACACATGTTAGGTATTAGGGAATGTTTGTGCTAGTGTAAGTATAGGGTGCATTGACGAGTACCAGTGTAGGTATTAGGGGCACTGTTTGTGACTAGTGTAAGTCCTTAGGGTGCCATTGAGAGTACCAGTGTAGGGTATTAGGGGCAAGTTGGCCTGTGTAAGTATTGATGGGTGCATTGAAAGTACGAGTGTCGGATTAGGGGCACGTGTTGTTCTAGTGTAAGTATTAGGTGTGCATGAAAGTACCGAGTGTACGGTATTAGGGGGCACTGTTGTGCTAGGGTGTAATTATAGTAGGTTTGCAATGAAAGTACCGTGTAGGTATTAGGGGCACGGTATGTGATAGTGTTAAGATTAGGGTTGCATTGAAGTACCGGTAGTGGTGCATGAGAAGGTGTAGTTAGGGGCCCTGTTGTTGCTATGTGTAAGTATTAGGGTGCATTCGAAGACTACAGTGTGAGGTATTAGGGGCACTGTTGTGTAGTGTAAGTATTAGGGTGCATTGAATACAGTGTAGGTATTAGGGGCCACTGTGTTGTGCTAGTGGTAAGTATTAAGGTGGCATATTAACGTACCAGTGTAGGGATTAGGGGGCACTGTTGTGCCTAGTGTAAAGTATTAGGGGTGCATTGAAGTACGAGTGTCGGATTAGGGGCAAGGTTTGTTCTAGGTGTAAGTATTAGGGTGAGATTGATAGTACAGATGTGGTTGTAGGTATTAGGGTCAACGTGTGCTCAGTTTGTAAGACTTTAAGGTGCATTGAGAGTACCAGTAGGTATTAGGGGCACTGTTTGTGAGTGTAAGTATAGGGTGTGTTAGGCATTTGATAGTACCATGTAGGTATTAGGGGCACTGTTGTGCTAGTGTAGGAAATTAGGGTGCATTAAAGTACCAGTGTAGGTATTAGGGGCACTGTTGGTGCTCGTGTAAGTCTGAGGGTGCCATTTTGCTGTACTAGTACCCAGTGTAGTATTAGGGGCATGTTGTTGCTACGGTAAGTATTAAGGTTTGTGCATTGATAGTCCAGTGTAGGTATTAGGGGCACTGTGTTGCTGTGTAAGGTTGTAAAGTACTCTAGGGGCATGAAAACAGTACCGTCGTAGGTATTAGGCGGGCACTGTTTGTGCTAGTTGTAGTAGTATTAGGGTGCATGAAAGTACAGTGTAGGTTATTGAGGAGGAGGGCTGTTGTGCTAGTGAATATTAGGGTTGCATTTGAACAAGATAGAGTACAGTGTAGGTATAGGGGCACTGTTGTGATAGTCTATTGTATAGTATTAAGGTGCATGTAAAGTGAAGTACCGTGTAGGATTAGGGGCACTGTTGTGCTAGTGTAAGTATTAGGGTTGCACATGTGAAGTACCAGTTGTAGGTATTCGGGGCCTGTGTGCTAGTGTGGGGAATAAGGGGCACTGATGTGGCCAGTTGTAGGAATATGGCGGCACTGACTGTGCCATGAGGTAGGAATTAGGGGCACATGATGTGCCAGTGTGGGAATTAGGGTACATTGATATGTACCAGTGTAGATATGAAGGGCACGTGTCTGTAGCAGATAAATTTAGGGTGCATTGATGTACTTGTGTAGTAATAGGGGGCTAATGTAGCAGAATAGGTATTAGAGTAATTGATTGTACTAGGGCTCAGTGTAAGTATTAGGGGTGCTTGACGAGTACCAGTGTAGGTGTAGAGGGGGCATTAGTTGTGCTAGTGTAGGAATATAGGGGGTGGGTGGTACTGCTGTGCCAGTGGTAGGAATTGGGTGCAATTTGATCTGTACCAGTGTAGGATTAGGGGCCCACTGTCTGTTGAAAATACATCTTAGGGTTGCCATTGAATGTACCAGTGTAGATACTTATGGTAACTGATGTAGCAGATTAGATATTAGGAGTACATTTATTGTACACAGTGTCGGTATTAATGGCACGAGTAGCCAGATTAGATTTAGAGTACATATGATGTTTAACCAGTGTAGAGGTTTATTAATGGTGTACTGATTGTAGACGCAGATTAGAATTACGAGTACATTGATTGTACACAGTATGTTTGTAGGTTATTATGGTACTGAAACCGGGCACAGTGCAGCTGGTGGGGCCCCCATTGGCTTGGGACGTGATATCATGATTACATCACAAAACATGAACATAAGTGTGGGAGTCGGGTCCAGCCATTAAAGTTCATTACGGTTCCACCCAGTCTGGTTAATAAATTAATCCAATTCCACCAACTAGAACTGTCTTTGTACCCGACTCTGATCTACTCCCCTTGCTGTCAGCCAACATCTTCCGAGACAATTACATAGTCATACATTACATACAGGGAAATACCTAAAAGTCATACATACTACATACCCAGGTAATAGATAATATGAGTAAACATACTGATGAGTTACAGCAATACGTGATACAATAGGAGAGAGGACCTTGCCCAAAGAGCTTACAGTCTAGAGGAACTGGGGGTGAGACATAAGGTGACGGGAATCAGTAGGCTGTATTAGATTGGCAGTGGAGTGTGAGAGGTGGTTAGGATCAAGTTGGCTCAGTGAGGGGGGTAATGTCTAGGCCAGGTGATATGGTGTCTGAAAAAGGTGGTTTTAAGGTTACGTTTGAAGGTGTTAAGGGACGGTGAGTGACGGACAGACGGAGGAAGGGAGTTCCAGAGCAGAGGGGCAGCACAAGCAAAGTCCTGAATAAGGGCATGGGAAGAGGTGACCAGGGTGGATGAGAGGAGGAGATCATTTACAGAGCGATGGTTTCCCCTGGAATGGTATCTGTGGATCAGCTCTGAGATATATGGAGGGCTGTATTGGATAGTGATTTATAGGATAGGGTGAGATATATGGAGGGGCTGTGTTGGATAGTGCTTTATAGGATAGGGTGAGATATATGGA
This sequence comes from Hymenochirus boettgeri, assembly GCA_019447015.1. Lineage (NCBI taxonomy): Eukaryota > Metazoa > Chordata > Amphibia > Anura > Pipidae > Hymenochirus > Hymenochirus boettgeri. Next base: position 33,061 of record JAACNH010002068.1, read on the forward strand.
GGGCTGTGTTTGCAGCAGAGTTGGGGATGGATTGAAGCGGTGCCAGGTGGTTGTTATATTAATTACACAATATTAATATTAAAGAGATATTTGCTAGTAAAGTTGGATAATTACTCCCAATAACGTTTGTTGTCTACTTAACTAGATAACGTCATCATTCCTTTAATTTTCATCTCTACCATGTGACTGTCATACCAAAGGTAGTATCTAACAAAAGGTGGCCATACACTTACCAATATTGTCTGTCCATTCATTGGCTTTTACAGTTTCTTTTCTCAATCGTTAAACAAATTCATCTCAGATAAAAATCAGGGCAAGAAAATCATTGTTTATTTAACCAGACACCTTAGATGGTTTCTATCGTTTACAATGGTATCTTTCTGGGTACGCACATTGTATGTAAATTAATTTTTTAATCAAAAATGGTCGCCCATCGGACAATGAAATTGGTTGAGTTATGGCTGCCTTAACTTCTGAATCTTTGAATGCTGGGAGTTTTTAGTTAAGCACCAACAAGTTAATCCTCCCTGCTTGCCTGTTATGATAATTCTCTTTGCATTGGAATATTTAACGGATGTTCCCCCCTTGCTGTACTAACACCATTCTGCATGTAGTGGCTGTATGTAATACTTTCTAGTGTGGAACTGTTAACTGAGATTATAACTGGATTCTGTAGTAAAACGTTCCCTGGTCTGCTGTAGTAAGGTTAATTTGAGTTCATGGTGTGGAACGGTGAAACAGATGCCTTAAAGTATTTTACAGTAATGTGCGAAGATACCGCCAGAGAATTCCTTCATCATAGATCCAAGTCATCCGGCTTTAGACATGTTATTCTTTTCTTTGGGTGAAAGAAGCTCAGAGAGTAAGTAAAAGCAAACAGTACACCAGTATGGATTTTGCCTAAATCTGGTGAATATTTTTTAATAAAGGGCATTTACACTGTAAAAATTACATTTGCCTCATTAATGTATTTATAAATACTGAACACTATTCCTTCCCACTCGTTAACAACTCCTCCTTCCATCTGACATGACTTTCTGAGAAGACAAGCATGCTCAAGTAATCACTGTAAGTAGCAATGGGAGGGGAAATTCACCATCATGCAATTCAAATTCCAACTGTCACTATTCAGTATAGTGAAACTGCACACAACAGAAGAGTTATGATAATAAGGCACTTGATTGACAGCTGCAATTCCAGGCAGACTGTTCTTTGATTAAATCATTTTTTTTCTATGTTTTTAACGTCGCCCAGGACATCTTCATCAGGAAAACAACATTGTGGGGAGCTGTGTTACCTGAGACACCTGTATAAATAAATAGGGATAGGACGAGTGCAGTCCTAGTAATGGGCCAATTTAAAAAAAACAAACTAATATTTTTTCATATAGATGCCCTTAGGTTTATTAACTCCTTCTTCAATACACTTTTTATTTGCAATGAGATCTAAATCTATTGCTGCCACACCAAGAGTTCTGGCCAATAGTCTCTGCTTTCCCAAAAAGGAATGTTAGAAGGGAATGTATATTAAAGGGTAACAGCACTTACCTTCCATTGTTGCTGATGGTCCGATGGCTTGTACTGAGTGTGCTTGTCAAAGAAGCCATCGCTGGAGTACTATAACTTCCCTGCTTGCACCTGAGGTTTAAATGGAAAGTAAAACATGCTCATACTTCTCATTCTCTAATGAAACAGAAAAAAAAACAACAGGGAGATCAATAATGTCCTTATCTTCAAAAATGGTGCTAATTGTGCCCCAACCAATCAGATGTTAGCTTTCAAGTGTTAAACAAGATCTGATTGGTGGGGCAAATTAGCACCATTTTTAACGATTAGAAGTTTTATTGAATAACCCTGAAAGTCTATTTTAGACAAACTTAGATACTTACAGGATTATTCAGTAAACGTTATTAAAATCATTATCATTAAAATGGTGTAATTTTGCCCCACCAATCATCTTAGCTTTCAAATGTTAAAGGGAATGTCCACCCCCTCTGGGGCAAAAAATCATTATCTTGTCCTAAACCCCCCCCAAAAAAAAAGACTGGACTTGTTTTGTTTAAAATCAGTAATTCTGCTCCCAGCCACAGATGTTATTACAAGTTACTTCTCGATCCACCGCCGCGGCTCTTCACTTCGGGTAAGGCAGTCAGTGTTGGCCATGACAGTAAACGTCACAGCCAATCAATGACTGCCATTCTGGAACAGAAAAAAGAACACAGCAGCTGCAGTGGAGAAGAGTAAGGAGACCGGAAGCGGCGGTGGATCGAGGAGCTTGTAGTATAAAATCTCTTGCTGGAAGCAGAATTAATGATTTTAAACTAAAACGATGTCACAGCTTTGGTTTTTTTGTACAAGATACTGAATTTGCCCAGAGGGGTAGACAGTCCCTTTGAAAAACATCTATTGGTTGGGGCAAAATTGGCACCAATTTTAAAGATTAAGAAACTTTTATTGAATCTCCCTGTAAGTCTACAGGATTCTCTGGCTTTTTAAGGTGAACCAACATAACACCATAGAACTGTAACTCACATAGAATGCTCTATCGGTAATCTCTAACCAATATCCTTTTCTTTGTGCTTCAGATGAGCCATCACCTAAGGCGCTGACGGTCTCTAACTGTACGTTGTGTAAATTCATCGTTATCTCTTATATTTCTTCATTAATTGTTTTCATTTTAGCACAAGTTACAGAAATCTTTCAAGTGATGGCAGAAAAATTAAAGGATATTGTTTGACCAAATCAAGGCATGACAGTGAACGGCTGAAAAACCTCTTTAATATATAAGCTCTTTCTGTATTTTTTCCCCGTCGAACAATGTAGTTCTTATGCACACCAGTACCATTACTACTTAGTAATGGTTATAAAGAGGAAAAATAAACCAGCTTTCTTTAATGTGTAATAACGGTAAGTAACAATCATTTGGGATAAAAGGTATACAAATGTAATTGTTCAAAGGGTTCATTATAAGGGATTTTATTACCCAAGCTCTGCCAGCCTTCATTCTGGGATATATCCAATTGGCAAAAGTGCTTCTTGCAGTGTTTTCAGGATGGAGGAGCAAAAACGCCCACAGTTATCCTTAACACCACTTGATACAGAGTCCCGGTGAATTTGCTAATGTTTGCATTGAATATCTTATAAATGGAAAAGGAGCTCCCACCATTACACAGACACGTACATAGAAATGCTACATGATATATTGTAGTGTTATACCAAGTCATAGTAACTCAAGGAAAGCTATCAATGACAGTCACAATGGAAGCTAACGTGTGGATTGGTGGTTTAAAAGACAACTATAATGTAAAAAATGTAATTTTTAGAAATGAAAGTACCTGGGACAGAGAGCAGGATTGATTATACCTACTCCCAATTATGTACGTTGAGGAGCTACACGCAAATATAGTTTCATTTGCCAGGTTGGCCCTGAGCCTATGTATTAAAGATAGTGCTGAAGCAATTGTGAAGCCTGGAGATGCAGTTTTTCTATGTGCTGCCAATCCTCTAGAAACGATATTGGGAGCTAGAAAGTACCAATCCCTGCCCCAAGTACTTTTTCATTTTAATGTTTTTGAAAAAAGTTTACACACTATAGTTCTCCTTTAATAAGTTTCATGTAAAATAGGGTGGGGCCTTAGCTTTAGGCACATAGAGGGAACTTAAAAAATGAGGAATCATACTGTAATTTTATATATGGCTAGGAATTGCCTATGGATGTTGCCAGAAGACAGGAGTGCGGGAGTTGCAGTTTGCAAACCTGTAGGGTTGCAGGTAGATCCCTGCATATTGCATTGTGAATATTTCTATTGTGTCATTTATGACGCACTTATTTTTCTCCTGGTTCATATCCAAGAAACTTTTGAAGGATCCTACCAAAGATACAGATGTCTGCGTAGGTGTCAGCAATCGATTGACTATGTAATTCTGTAATTGTTGCCATTAAGATATGAGATTATTATTATATCCTTATGTAGTAACTGACCGCTTTCTAGCTCCTCCATATGCAGCTGTCACTGAACCCCCTATTTATAGTAAGTGCGATTGTTAATGAAAGGGGGGAATGTCGGGGGAGGAGGCAGAAAAGTGTCCGCTACTGCACAAGTATAGTGTTCCTAAAATTTTGTAGAATCTTGATGGTACTATTAGTTAAATTTTGTGTCAGAACCAATTGCTTTCTTCCGCTCTTGTGCTTTCGTATAGTTGACGATACTTTGGGTTTTTTACCAACGTTGGCCTTGCTACGTGAACCTGTATGGTAGCCCACGGGAATTCACTGGATTCCCAGACCCGTATGAAGAGTAAACATGGGCAAGGTAAAAGCTATAACCTATAGATTGTGATTCACACTTTTCATTGTTGTACATTTAACTTTTATTGTGAACCAAATGCTTTTGGGATAACACAGCCAACACCAGGATGGCTGCCTGCCTTAAGTTGCAGAAATTCACATTTATCTTCATTCTTGTACTTGATCTGCCCTGCCAACAACTGTAGAAGAGGGAGCCGTTTGTGCATGGCAAGATGGATGGAGGGACCGCTAGCAGGAAGAGCTTAGAACTTTGGATGTCAGTCAGCTGCAGAACAAAGGCAGCAAATATGGATGCTGAATTGCTGCCTTGTGTTATCCCAAGTGTCAGGTTGGAGTTTCACACTGTGGGAGCACAGAACATATCGGATGCATCCTAAGCCCCACCCCAAACGTCTAAATCATTTTAAAAGCTAGCCACAAGCCTGAAAAGATAAACGTTTCTCTTCCTAAGGTGTCCATGGGTGAGGAAAGGACAGAGGATTGGCTGAGTCTGTAAATAGCCTCAGAAATATAGATTTCTTTGGAGGGGTTGGGCTTTTACACAGCTAATCATGTGCCTGTCACAGACTTAAACAGATAGAAAGACAAGAACATGTTATTTCACAAGTCTATTAATTAAGACCAGAGAAGGTAAAGACTCATCCTACACATGTTTAAAAGGTATGAGAGAGCTCTCCTCATTATTGAGAACTTGTATAGAGACCTCTGTTACCCGTTAACAGTTATTTCTACCCATAGTATATTTAGGTAAAATAGAAAACCTGTGTATTCAGCCTGCCACATAGCACAACTATACTGTGAGCTGAACTCTGGATGCTTCTCTTTTACTTCTTTATTTTTTCAGCTCAATATATTGAAAAATAAGTCAATTATTAAAACGACGCTCTGCATATTCAGTACAATGTCAAAGAAACATAAATGCATCAGTGTTGACTCCCCTCTGGCGTTCACGTTGAAACGTATCCATCTCACTGTATTATATTCTATTTTCTAATATTAGGGTGCTATGTTTCACTATTGGACCTGGTCCTGTATCCATTGTGAGCCACGATTCATTATGACCCCCCCATCCAAACTTTTAGAGGAAACATATTTACTCAAACCACTGCAAGTTGGACTTGGCAGAGAGATGGAATGTGTCAAACGGAATTTCATAAAGGGGAAGTTTAAACTCATTGTTGGGCCATACTTTTAATGTTTACCCATAGTGGTATCAATAATCTAGTTAATGTAAGGTAATGAGGATTTTTACCCGTCTTATCAATGTAAACATAAATAAAGGCATCTAATAGCCAATGGGCCATTATTTTACCATTCATGCTGACCCATAACTTTTACAATATTTACAAAACTACACGTTATTGTGTAAATTGTGGGTGATTATTACTTCCAAATAATGGACTATTGGCTGAATATTCATTACTGATATGCTATAATCGCTACCCATTCTGTGTTATTACTCTATACTGATATGCTATAATCCCTACCCATTCTGTGTATTACTCTATTACTGATATGCTATAATCGCTACCCATTTCGTGTTATTATTCTATTACTGATATGCTATAATCGCTACCCATGCTGTGTTATTACTTATTACTGATATGCTATAATCCCTACCCATTCTGTGTTATTACTTATTACTGATATGCTATAATCGCTACCCATTCTGTGTTATTATTCTAACTGATATGCTATAATCGCTACCCATGCTGTGTTATTATTCTATTACTGATATGCTATAATCGCTACCCATTCTGTGTTATTATTCTATTATGATATGCTATAATCACTACCATTCGTGTTATTATTCTATTACTGATATGCTATAATCGCTAACCATTCTGTGTATTATTCTATTACTGATATGCTAAATCGCTACCCATTCTGTGTTATTATTCTATACGATATGCTATTAATCGCTACCCATTCTGTGTATTATTCTAATACTGATATGCTATAATCGCTAACCCATGCTGGTTATTACTCTATTATTGATATGCTATAATCGCTACCATTCTGTGATTATTCTATTACTGAATGCGTAATCGCTACCATTCTGTGTTTATTATTCTAATACTGATATGCTATAATCGCTACCCATGCTGTGTTATTACTCTATATTGTATGCTATAATCGCACCATGCTGTGTTATTACTCTATTATTGATATGCTATAATCTGAATTATTTATTACTGATATGCTATAATCACTACCCATGCGTGTTATATTCTATTACTTATATGCTATAATCGCTACCCACTTCTGTGTTATTATTCATTACTGATATAACTATAATCGCTACCCATTCTGTGTTATTATTCTATTACTTATGCTATAATCGCACCATTCTGTGTGTTATTACTCTATTATTGATATGCTATAATCTGAATTATTCTATATGATATGTATAATCGCTACCCATTCTGTGTTATTATTCTATTACTGATATGCTATAATCTGAATTATTCTATTACTGATTGCTATAATCGCTACCCATTCGTGTTATATTCTATTACTGATATTGTATAATCTGAATTACTATTACTGATATGCTATAATCACTACCCATTCTGTGTTATTATCTATTACGATATGCTATAATCTCTACCCTCTGTGTTCTTATTCTATTACTGATAGCTATAATCGATACCCATACTGTGTGGTTATTACTCTATTACTGATATGCTGTATCACTACAATTCTGTGTTATACTCTATTACTGATATGCTATAATCGCTACCCATCTGTGTTATACTCTATTACTGATATCTATAATCTGAATTATTCTATTACTGATATGCTGTAATCACTACCCATTCCTGTGTTATTACCTATTCTGATATACCCATTCCGTGTATCAGTTCATTCCTGGTGATATAGGGAGAAGGAGTCGCGTACAGAGGAGGGTTCTCTTGGAGCTCGCACAACAAATGGTAGAGCGAACGGAGCAGAGGTGGAGAAATTCCATCGGATGATATCTTACGAGTTGAGGTAAACAGGTTGGTTTGGTTGGATTTAGAAGGTCAAACCTCTTTAGTGAAACCCTTTGGAGAATCTCTCTGAACTAGAAGTGGTTTTTGCTTTGAGCGTTTGTAATTTTCATAACCAGGAAGCCATAAAATATCTATGAGTTGATAGACGTCTCTTGTTGTAGTTCATAGATTTCAAGGCAAGGGGCCATTGGTGTGTTCTTTATTCGCGAGCAAGTTATACATCACATTGGGTGGGGTTGAGGACGATGTGAAGCAGCCCTCTGATGCTGTCCGCCACTCTATCAATCTCTTATTTGGATATTTGTTGTGGTTGAGACTGGAAAATGCATTAAGCACTGCACATTCATGGAAAAAAGTGAATTTATTAGCGCAATAGACATGGCGAGGTTCCATTGAAGATGCCGTACAAGAAAAGGTTGCTGAACTTGTGGCCCATAACATCTGGCAAGATTGCGGGTGAGTAGTTCAAGATAGAAGAAATAGAAGATTTTTTTTTTTTTTTTTTTTTTTTTATTAGACTTTTAGCCATATTTACAAAGGTTTAATGCCAGAAATGGAAAGTAGGTTTGTAAGTAGTAAACAAAAACACTTTAAATCAAAAGTTAATAAACTGCTTTTTTGATGTATAGCTCCTTTATTTTCCTCTTGATGATTCCACCTGAGCATGCCTAAACCAGTGGGCTTGATGAAATGTTAGGAGTGACTGTAAGGCTTGATTTTAAAGAGAAATGACTGAAATAGTCTTTTAATTAGTAATGTTTAGTTTTAACCAGAAAAAACCCAGATTCTTAAAAGAATTGACCTCCACCCATACCCCCCCGGCAAATCCCTGCCCCCCCCCCCGAAGAACTTGTTGTCAGTCCCCGCACCACCCACCCTCAGCGCATCCGCCTTGTGCATGTGGCGAACTTCTGGGCTATGCTCCAACCGGTGGCTGACTCGTGCTAGTGTAGTGCGTCTGTAGTTTGTCCATTCATACTGGGGTTACTATATTGCTGGGCCATTAGAAAAATTGGCCGTACCAGAGATCCATGAATTGTTAGCTATGCAAATATGGAAAAAACATTTTTGTTTTTTCACATTTACATACCCCCCAAACACAATACATTTTTACACATCCCACAAGCCTGCCTGACATATCCCAATTGACCAACCCAAGACACGCCTACTCCAAGACAATACCAGTTAGATTTTAGAGAACCGGATAATGATGGCTGAAATAGTCCATTCTTCTTCTTCTTAATCTTCTTTAAGTCATTGGAGAAGATTGTGCTACTCTCACCAACACTAAGCAAATAAGCCTCATACTTCCCATGGCAGCTCTTTGGTGAATGCAGTGCCCATCTGTTACATTTTAAAGCAGTCTCTTTATTTATAGCAGTCTCGCTTAGGGCTAGGCTACACTGGTACAATAGCATTTTTGCAATCCATTAGCGTGTTGAGATCACACACCATTGTATGGCAGTGGGCAAGGCCACACTGTTGTCAGAGAGCACCATTTACTGTGCAGATCGCATGCGCTCCAATAAGAAAATTGGAACAATCGCAGCACAAACGCATGCATAAAATGCACTGCATTGTGATCGCACTTTTCACTTGCGTCGTCGCGTGCACCAGCCTTACACTGTCTTTTCTGTAGATTTTAAATTCTTGTAAAAATAGGGCCCATTATGGACATTGCTGTGTTACAGAAATATCTCCGTAGGCGGAAGTATTCCTCTTCGCTTCTTTCTTATGCCACCATGCTGCAGGACGTGGACGATGCCATTCAGTTTGAGGTCAGCATTGGAAATTATGGCAAACAAGTTTGACAACACTTGTCTTCCATTGGCTTCCACACACCAGTACAGAGGGCTGTGGTTTGACGGTAAGGTGAACCTCATCGTGGGAGAACAGAAGGTCACACAATTTAAAACATCCCTACAACCAGTGGGAGCAAATAAAGACTGAACAGACTTCCAGGCATCTTGTACAGTGCTAATGCAAAAATCAATGTATCATCCAGCCCTGTGTACCCCTGTATGTATCTGCTTTATACTGTGCAGCACAGAAGCAGAGTTAACTTAGATGTGGCCATTCAACAGGATTTCTAAGAGGTAAACGCCACACACAATAATGACAAAATCTGTTTCCTTATATTTGAACTGGAACCCAGAAAGTTTTGTGTGGGGACAAAAAATGTTTAATTTCCCAGAATAGGCAACACAGTTCCAGGGTGGGGTAGTTCTGTAATGAAAGCCTGGCTGCCAATGACTCGTTGCTCCACCGATGTTGCCTTAAATGGGAAGGTCCTCGCTAGAATTGCTGGATCCCTGGGATGTACCATAAGTAATTGTGAAAGACTGTAATAATGTAATCCTGTAGAATTATGTTTAGCCCTTGTAGGCCTCGTTCACACTTGTACGCAATGCATGTTTCTGTCTGCAAATGGGCAGGAAGATGTTAGTGTAAACAAGCATGTAAGGTCATTCGTTGTTCTAATGGCATTAGACCAATAATACATGATAGCTTCCTATGGATTCAGGACCCTGCTACTAAATTAATTAATACCCTGATTTCACCCAGGGTGACAATACCCCATAGTACCCCCAGTTATAAGTCTATCAGTCACCAGGGCTGTGTGCTTTACCTGTGTTACTGTACAATACACAACCTTTCTCTAATGCAGGTTGCCAATACTATTACTTACCGTGGGGTAAACGTAAAACCAGTAGTTGTCCTGTCATCATATTGGAAGACATCAGCCACAGAACAGACACACAGAACATATTGCAAAATGCAATAGATAATCTGGTAAGTGAAATATAACAGTTGAGACTTAAACACATCCAGGTATTCAATAAAAGTTCTTATCGTTAAAAATGGTGCAAATTGTGCCCCAACCAATCAGATGTTAGCTTTCCAAATGTAAATAACATCTGATTGGTTGGGGCAAAATTTGCACCATTTTTAACGATAAGAACTTTTATTGAATCTCCCTGATTGTCATATCTCATAAAATGCAGATTAAGGATTAAAAAGTGTTTTGAACATTATTTAGATGAAAAACTATAACTTCTGGGCACATAGGAGAGAGTATACCTACCTCCTGCAGTCAAATCAGGCTTTCAATCCCACCATCCTTCTATCTGCTAATGCTAATGCATTAATATGTTGGAGAAAAAAAAGGGGCTGTCAGTGGCATGGCCTATATCTGGACAGAGGTTAATCAAAAGGGCTTACATTATGTATATCACTGGGCAGTATATCGGTGCCACCAGAGGTAGATATCAGTATTTAACAGGAGCACACTATAATTTTAAGTAATATTTTTTCAAACACAAAGTAATCAGCAAAATCATGACCTGGATAAATGAGAATCTTAATATGAAATTCTAACTATACAAGGGACATTGTAACGCTTTCTGCTTTGGAAAGGATGCTGTCCTTCCTAATGGTGTGTACAGCTCTTTACAAGCTCACCACATGCTCTGAGGATAGGCTCAGGGATCAGAAAAAAAAATTATACCTGTGACATCTCTCTTAAAGCCACGACAAGACTGTGTGATCCAGAATCTTCAGACAGCATACTAGGCAAGGCCTAGAGGTAACCTTACTATAGCGCTTTGGAGGTGTAATCTATTAAGGTTATTTGTTAAAGGTTCATTTTAGTCTACATGCCCTTTAATATATCTTGCAGGGGCATACTCAACGTGTGACAAGATAAAGGGAGCTACACCCCTTATCCTTAAATGGGCACATCTGGGTAGGGTTAAGATGGAGTTGGGTGGAATTCAGCAGGGGTGGAGTTTGGGTTGGCCCCACTACAGCATGTCACTCTAGACTCACACACCTTATGATAGCGATCAATGAAATAATTGTGGATTGGTCAGTGATAGTTTCTCATTCATTTATAAATTACCATAAAAAACCTTGATTAACCTTAGCAGTCCTGTCCAACACGAGTCTTTGAGCTACAGGTTTTTTTTTGGAGATATAGCTTCGTTCTTAGAATTTAAGCAGTGGCTAGTATTGATGTCCCAAGATAACGCAAACCTTACAATGTATCTTGGTCATAGGCATCTAACCTGGGTGGGTCCAGCTTGCTATCAAAGCTAAGAGCTCTCCGTACGACCTGGATTCCTTGGTGTCTCGTTTGATTGATGACATCACCGTCGACTGCAGGTAAATTTGACAGATTACGATGGAATCGGTTTCATATTTATGGCAATAAGAAGTATTACATTTGGGAGCGTGGTGGTTTGTCTTCCCTAGAAAAAAAGAAAAAAAGTTATTTGTTCGTGTTTACCACAAAAAATAAGCCAGAGTACAAAGTTGAAAACGTGATCTCCTAAACAGGCCATAAATTGTACATTTCGCTCCAAATCGGTGTACGTGAATAGGACCAATTGTGTATCCCAAATAGAGCAATACATCTTATGGCCAATAAAACGGAGTCTGGCAATAGAACACTCACTTCTGATCATGGAATGGGAATGTTTCCTCGCCCGGCTTCCAGAATCTTTTTTTTTTTTAATGAAACCTTTTAACTGCTTCATTATTCTGATTGGCTTCATGTGCGCAGAGCTAAGTCTACTCAATTCTGAGTAGAGGATGAGAAACCCGTGTCCTGTGCCCTTTCATGGAACGCTGCTAAATTCCCAGCGGCAAGTATGATGCTGGGACTAGGATAACCAGTTTGGTGAGCATCGTGTTTCGGCGTTAGGGCCAATGTAGGAAACACAGGCACAGGTGAAAAAAAAAAGTCCATTGCAAATACCTGTGCAAAAACTTATAGAGTAGGGCACTAAAATGAGGTCAAGGGAAAGTAACTGGTTAGAATCCTTCACCACATATGCAAATGGTACAGAAGAAAACATGGGCCTGACATAATAGAGATGCAAAAGTTTGACTACATACTCATTTGCAGTAACCAATCACTATTATCTAATCGCAGAACCAAATAAAGCTAATACCTAATTGGTTGTCATAAAACCTCCCTAAAAACAATGCTCTCTGGTACTGAGACTGTCCTGTAAATCGGATGGAAGTGCACATGTTAGATAAGATGGGGGTTTCCATTCCCCATAATCCTTGGTTTTTGTACAATTTCTGTACATTGAAGGGCAGTGTTTTTGCTTCTTTGCTATCTGTTTTACTAATCGTCCCCACATGATGGCGATGTTTAATACACGGATAATAAAATAATGATGGCAATCAATATATAGCTGTGGTTTGCAGATTATCTAAAGGTCGGATATTCTGGGAAAAGAACTTTGTTTTTTTGACTCTGAGCTTGTTTTCTAATCCTCCCAGGAGTGGAATAAATATCATTAGTAAGAGGGGGCTGTATTGGAAAGAAACGAGTTGGCCTAGGCCTGTAGCTATAGGTATCATCACTGTGCGTGTGAAATGAGAAAATAAATAAAAAAAAGAAGATTTTGATGTGACTTGTCGGTATTTTTCAATAACAAATTAAGCATTTCCAGATCTTTCCCTTACTGAGGCCGACAGAAACACAAACACTCACGTACGTGGTTAGCAGGTACTGTCGTGGGGTTATAGGTATACGGCTGGATTAAAGGGATGGCCCAGGGTTACTCTGTTCTATTTATAGATGTACAAATAGCTGAAGGTATTAGGGGCACTGATGTACCAGTTAAGTATAGGGTGGTGAAGTACCTGTAGGATAGGGCCTGTTGCTAGTGTAAGTATTAGGGTGCATTGAAGTACCAGTGTGGTATTAGGGGCACTGTTGTGTAGTGTAAGTATTAGGGTGCATTGAAAGTAACCAGTGTAGGTATTAGGGGCACTGTTGTGCTAGTGTAAGTATTAGGGTGCATTGAAGTACCAGTGTAGGTATTAGGGGCACTGTTGTGCTAGTGTAAGTATTAGGGTGCATTGAAGTACGAGTGTCGGTATTAGGGGCACTGTTGTTCTAGTGTAAGTATAGGGTGCATTGAAAGTACCAGTGTAGGTATTAGGGGACTGTTGTGCTCAGTGTAAGTATTAAGGTGCATTGAAGTACCAGTGTAGGATATTAGGGGCACTGGTGTGCTAGTGTAAAGTATTAGGGTGCATTGAAGTAACAGTGTAGGTATTAGGGGCACTGTTTGTGCTAGTGTAAGTATTAGGGTGCATGAAGTACCAGTGTAGGTATTAGGGGCACTGTTGTGCTGGTAAGTATTAGGTGCATTAGTACGTGTAGGATTAGGGGCATGTTGCTAGGAGTATAAGGTGCATGAAGAAAGTGTAGGTATTAGGGGCATGTTGTGCTAGGGTAAGTATTAGGGTGCATTGAAGTACGAGTGTCGGTATAGGGGCACTGTTGTTCTAGTGTAAGTTTAGGGTGCATTGAAAGTACCAGTGTGGGTATTAGGGGCACTGTGTTGCTAGTGTAAGTAATTAAGGTGCATGAAGTACCAGGTAGGTATTAGGGGCACTGTTGTGCTAGTGTAAGTATTAGGGTGCATGAAGTACCACGTGTAGGTATTAGGGGCACTGTTGTGCTAGTGTAGGAATTAGGGTGCATTAAAGTACCAGGTAGGTATTAGGGGCACTGTGTGCTAGTGTAAGTATGAGGGTGCATTGAAAGTACCAGTGTAGGTATTAGGGGCACTGTTGTGCTAGTGTAAGTATAAGGGTGCATTGAAGTCCAGTGTAGGTATTAGGGGCACTGTTGTGCTAGTGTAAGTATAGGGTGCATTGAAGTACCAGTGTAGGTGGTATTAGGGGCACTGTTGTGCTAGTTGGAAGTATTAGGGTGCATTGAAGTACAGTGTAGGTATTAGGGGCACTGTTGTGCTAGTGTAAGTATTAGGGGCATTGAAGTACCAGTAGGTATTAGGGGCACTGTTGTGCTAGTGTAATATTAAGGGCATTGAAGTACAGTGTAGGTTTAGGGGCACTGTTGTGCTAGTGTGAAGTATTAGGGTGCATTAAGTACAGTGTAGGTATTAGGGGCTGTGTGCTAGTGTGGGAATTAGGGGCACTGATGTGCCAGTGTAGGAATTAGGGGCACTGATGTGCCAGTGTAGGAATTAGGGGCACTGATGTGCCAGTGTGGGAATTAGGGTACATTGATGTACCAGTGTAGATATGAAGGGCACCTGTCTGTCAAGAATAAATTAGGTGCATTGATGTACTTGTTGTAGTTATAGGGGCACTAATGTAGCAGAATAGGTATTAGAGTACATTGATGTACTAGGGCTAGTGTAAGTATTAGGTGCATTGAAGTACCAGTGTAGGTATTAGGGGCACTGTTGTGCTAGTGTAGGAATTAGGGGTACTGATGTGCCAGTGTAGGAATTAGGGTGCATTGATGTACCAGTGTAGGTATTAGGGGCACTGTCTGTTGCAAAATAAATCTTAGGGTGCATTGATGTACCAGTGTAGGTATTAATGGTACTGATGTAGCAGATTA
>JAACNH010002069.1:0-47743 GCA_019447015.1 Hymenochirus boettgeri
AAAGCCAGTCGGATGACTAGCGAAACGTCTTCAAGAACTACATTTCAAGTCCAGTTGATCTAATTGAATACAGCGGATAAATATTAAGCATTGTTTATTTTAATATATTTTACCCACCTAACTGGTTTATAATAAAGGACATTGTTATTTCAGTTATTTGCTCTGCCCTTCCCTCTTACTACCTATACTTGGAAGACAAATACCAGATTCCTTTCCTTATGCCTACTTATTGTACTTTGTGGTGCACATAGAATTAGATTTTTTCTAATGCCTTGTTGCTAAATCACTATTTTCTAAAATGGGATATAGGCATTCAATTGTCAGTCTATCGATTACAATTATTCTGGACCAATTTTTTGAACATGTTTATAAAATCTATATTCCAGAACTCTTTTAATGTTAAACTAATGTAGGCATATGTTATCATACAAGACAATTAGGTAGGATTTACAATTAAGAAGACTTATACTATTCAGACCAGGAGCTACTAGAAATATTATAAACAGTTTGAAATCAGCAGCAAAAGGTTAATTAGTGGGGCAATTTGAGGAACCGAGCATTTGTAGAGATGGACTATAACTCAAACTCAAACCCAAGTTGAATAGGATTTTACAAGTTAGAACAAACTCTGTGTTTTTGGACTTTTTAAACTTTCAAGCATTTTTGAATCTTCAAGGATTTTTACATTTTTTTTACACAATTCATACTTTGAGGGAGAGAAGCCAATGGGGTGTGGGGTATGTCCAGAAGGGCCAAGCCTGCCTGGCTTCTCAACAATGGGACCAACTGCAGTGAGCCTAGTCTAACTCAATAGTTCTGCTGCTGTGAAGTGTTGCCCTTTAGCCCACTTTCCCTTGCAAGATTTATACTCTGATGGAGAGAAGCCAATGTGGTGTGGGGTATGTCCAGAGGGGCCAAGCCTGCTTGGCTCCTCAACAATAGAGGTAAACTGCAGTAAGCCTACGCCAACTAAATGGTTCTGCTGCTGTAAAGTAATACCCTTTCACCCACTTTGCCTTCCACAATGCATATTCTGACGGAGAGAAGCCAATGTGGTGGGGGGTATGTCCTGAGGGGCCAGGCCTGCCTGCTTCATAAACACTGCAGTCAGCCTACTCTAACTCTGCTGCTGTGAAGTGTTACCCTTTACTCACTTTTCCCTATATGATACAAGTATAATGCAAATTGCAAAAATAAAGGGCAAGTTCATTGCAAATACATATACTTTTAAGAAAAGAGCAGTATTTTTTCATCCTAATAATCTCAGACTGCCCATTTAGTATTTTGTCTGTGTATAAATAAATGCTTCCTGTTTGCAAGACCCCTAATAGAGACTATGATGCTCTTGCACTTGATTTAGTTGCTCAGTAGAGATCTGAGCATGTTTGACCCATCAAACAGCCAATCAGTAGAAATTACTGTTAGGAAGATTCCAGTGTGCATTCTGGGAAGAAGAAGAAATGTTACAGAACTGACAAAGTCAGATCACTAATGTCAACAACAGCAGTGAATAGCAAGGGGTATAAATCCAAATGAATTTTGGAGAGAGCGAATATGTAGAATAACTAGGTATGGATAATATAAACTAAGAATTTTAAAAATAATGATAATTTCCACTGAACTTTCCCTGTAAAGACAGATTTTTTACCCCCTTTTGTTGAGGTATGCAACAAGGAGACATTCCTCTTGTACAATAATAATGATTTTTAAACTGTTTCCAAAGTTCAAAAATCAGAAATCTGAAGTTCAGTCATCTCTTGGTATTGGCAGTCACTTAGAGCAGATATACTTTTCTTAGTATATGACTCTTACCTATTTCTCTTAGCTAAAAGAAGGGAAACCAATTTCTTTTTGGGTCTGAAAGTTGCAGCAACTATAAATCCTCTCACAAAATGTCACAAATTCAAGCCCCTAAATTCTAACCTTGATTAAGTCCTATATAAAAATAAATAGTTTGAATTGGGTTTCTAAAGATTTAACAATTCATATCCCCAAATATATCTGCATAAAACAAAAATGTATTTTACTTATGACACATTAATATTTTCATTGCAATTCTAAAGGTAATTTAAAAATATTTCCCCTTAAAATGTGTTTACGAAAATAAATAGCAAACTTGCATGTATAGAGCAATGCCTTAGAAATGAGTCCTTCAAAGATTGGGGTTGGGGAACCTCAAGAAGAAAACAAAATTTCACAAAAAAGTTGAAAAATGCTTAACTGAAAGTAAATTAAAGGGCATGTCCACCCCCAAAACTATAATCCCCCCCAATAATGGCCCCACCATGTAGTGTAATAAAATGCTTACCTCACATCCCAGCTCCATATGGTTCTCCTGTAGTACCCCCCCAAAGTCCCAAAAACTGCCCACCAGGAGGATAGCAGAGTCCATATAGGACTCTGCCTCCTGTCTCGCCTCCGGGAGAAGTTTGGCATGCGCACTGCAGCCCTTCTCCCCCTCCCTCCCCCTCCCCTCCCTCCCCTCCCTATCCCTCCCGTTTTGCGATCCCTCCCCCTAGCATAGAAACCCTTGGCCATATATTAGGGTTCCTTTCCCCAACCCCAACCACTAAAAAACATTTTTAAGAAAGTCCCCCGAACTCTACTTACCTTCCCTCTCTCACCCGGCGTTCTGAGCAGCCGGTCCCGCCCCCTGCTTGCAGTGTCTTGCAAGCTGAAGGCCAGGCAGTATTATTATTTTATAGCGGTTGGGGCTGGGGGAAGGCATACTATTATATGTGAAAAAAATTTATAAGGGTGGATATGCCCTTTAATTGAAAATCTAATTTTATACCAGATGCTATGTCAACAAATAATTCATGTAAGGAAGCTGGGAAGACATTTGAACCATGATAAAAGTTCTCAATAATGTAATTCTTTTGTAAAGACTGCATTTCCTAATTTCAGAATCATTACACTTTGCCCCCTAATAGATGCTAGCTTTATTTTCATCCTTTACATGGAACATGCAGCAAGCCATAGAAAAGAGCAATGCTGAGTACTCAGTGTACTTGTGAAGGGAAAGCTAATAGGTCTTCAGATAAACTCTTATTATTGCTTCCTACTAAAATTACATTAGTGGTTGCTCTGGATATAGATCAAACAGGCATTGCATTCGCAGTTCACCCAGATTACAAAAAACACTCAGCCTCCATAGAAAATATTATAAAAAGCCAAAAAGAAAGGCATTCTTTTATTTGTAAACTATATTATCTTAAAACACAATGTTCTTTATTTACTTTTCTAAAATATGAGTCAAAACAACAATATATATATATATAACTGGTGCTATTTGTTGGCATCAGATTCTTACTTTGCTCTGGTGTTATATAGCTATTCAGACAATCCCTGGGGTACAGTACAGCTATAAAAAGTATAAATATGCTTGAAATAATAAAAAGTTAAAAAAAAAAGTAGATATACATATTGGGGAATATTTATAATATGATAAATTAGCGCAAATAATAAAAAGGAGACATATCGACTTTTTGACACTTTTCCCACCGGCCAGAGAAAATTTCGCAACATTTTGTAAATTAAATTGCAAAAAAAAGAAAAGAAAAAAAAAAAAAACATATTGGTGTTTATAAAAAGAATTTGGTCAGTAGATCTCTCCAAATCTGAAGGGTCTTTTCTTGACTGAAAATAGTTTTTTTTTAAAATCAATCTTTGTTTAAAAATTCTGAATCGTATTTTTACTTTTTGATTTTTCGTATTTTATTGGCTGGCAAATTAAAAAATGGTGTGATCCTAATAGTTTTCTAACTGCATCACTAAAAGCAGCAGCCACTTTGGAAACATCTCCCACAGCTCTGAGTGCATTTCAGCAGATACTCACACAGCCGCTGCAAGCTAATGTTTATGCTAGTAACACTAACCAATGTAAATCTGTGAGAATATTAACAATAGTGTTGTGTATATAACCTGTTAATAAGGGAAATTAATATCCACACAAAAATTAAACAGGAGCAGTTTTTTACACTAAATTTGTACATTTAAGGTCACCCACTCCCCCTAAAAAATAATGTCTCGTACATTAAAGGGGGGATGTTTATGGTAAGCTGTAGTATCATGCTAAAGGGCAGACAATCAGTTTGGGAAATTAACTTGAAATAATTGATGCTCTACCATTTAGGTTATTGTAGTAACAAAACCATGGTTATGATTACATAGGTTAGCAAAAGTAATACAGTGTATATACAAGTATACTAGTAGTATATGTATAAATAGACTTTAAGTATATATATGATTTTGGGGGGTTTTTTGGTTTTATTTTTTGCTAGTCTATTGGGCACCACATCTGAAAGTATTTTTCGTTTTTAGCAGCATGTGTTTGCAGTTGTATATTTTCAAATATCAAATCAGCTTTAACATCAACAGCAACAACTAGTGCATGTAGATTAAATAGTACTTATCATAATGGTGGTTCTTACCTTCTTCAATGTAAAGATGCTACCTGGCCAATTTATTTTGCGTTTGTAAATCGATTGCGAAAAAATAATGGGTCAGGTTGTTTTTTCTGTCATAATTCGAATATTGTGGGAATGTCGGAAGGTGAATACACATAGGGAAATTCACCCAGAGCCGCACTTGCTCTGGGCAAATCTCCCAGAAGAGATTACCAGAGGCTCTGGGTGAATCTCACCCACACAAGTATTTAATGATAGCTATGAGCTCTGGTAAATAGGCTTGTGGTGGTTGTGTGAGGGTCTCTTCACCACCACCACAAACTAGGGGTTATGGCACCACATGATACTAGGTACGTGATGAACTGTACCAAGTAATGCACATGAGCACCAGGTCTGGCCATTCTAACACCCCAAAGCCACTTGCATTTTGCCCTTTTTTATAATGATGACTAAATAGGATTGTATTTTATGTCACACTGTATATCTATGTTCTTTATGTATCATATTAGGGGTATTGGGGTTTTTTTAACATTAAAGGATCCCTGTACATTAATTTATAAGCTCAAGTGTGAGAGTTTGTATAGTGGCTCTATCTGTGAGGGTCTATGCCCACAGCTTATAGTTTTATTTTATTGGCAGTAAAAATATTATTTTGAACACAGTTCTTCTTTGTTTTATAACATATAAGATTAGTATTCATAAACCAGCCCAAAATAAAGAATTTATCAAATGGACAGAAAGACAATCTAAAAATTAAAATGGGGAATTAAATCAATTGCCAGTTCACAAGGGGACAGCCTGCTCTCTCCTCTGAACTGTTAGAAGGTGCTGGGTGCATACAGATAAGCTGATAAAAGGCTTATTCAATAGTACTAGGGAACACTTGCTAGGATAGAAATTGCTTTTTATTGTACTATACATCAAACACAGAGTGTCAGCCTTTGAGAATAAACCTGTGACGGCTCGTAGTGTTCTTTGAACTGACTCTAAGGCCCAAGGACTAAAAAAAGAGGCTGGATTTTATTCCAAACACTGGTTGGATTGAAAGCTTCAAAGGAAAGAACTAACACAAGCAAGGGCAATGCATCGATTGAACGAATCAGTGTGAAATAGCCTTTAATAATTACCAGAATGCTGAAATTGACCAGACTTTGAGCTATATTTTATCTTTTATTGAATTAACTGAGACACAGTAGGTTATGTCAAAGGGAATCTAGATGAATGCTGAAATGAAATGTAGTGTGAATAATAGATAACTCTCATTAGATGCACCA
This sequence comes from Hymenochirus boettgeri, assembly GCA_019447015.1. Lineage (NCBI taxonomy): Eukaryota > Metazoa > Chordata > Amphibia > Anura > Pipidae > Hymenochirus > Hymenochirus boettgeri. The sequence goes on from JAACNH010002069.1 coordinate 5,684, forward strand.
GAATGTAACATTTTTCTCTCCAGTAATTTTAATGAAACTATTATTTAGGACTAAAAATAAATAATATAGTTACAGTCAAGGGACTTTCTAAACCTGTATTTTACATTTAGTGATTTCAGGTATAAGAATTTCTGCTAATTAAGTGGATTTTTACAAGACTTCAGATCCCCCCCCCCCCTCCTATAATTTTCTAGTTTTACTTTGCTTGGTATACAGTATTTAATATAGGGCTGCTAGCTAATACTGTTCACTAACTAATTTTGGTTTAGCCAGCTGTATGAAGAAAATATACCTCAGCTTGGCCTACACACATAACAATCTGCCCATTCTGCCCAATATTAGGCAGCAGGTTTTTTTATACTTTCAGATTTTTGGAATTCCGAAAAAATCCAAAAATCTGAATACGGACCTTTAAAGTCAAATGGGAAATGGTCTGGGGAACATGTACATATAAGCAAAACTTATTTAAAACCAACTTCCTGTACATGTGAGCTACACAGGCTAGATTTGAGGGCTACCTAATATGCAAGGCTACTTTTGAGGGTTACCGAAAGTAGACTTGCATATTCGGTAACCCTTGAAAGTAGTTATGTTACTGAAAATTACAAAAGTTCTGAGATCTGAAAGTTCCAAGCGGTTCCTATGGGAATTCCAAGTTGGAACCGGTTTCAAATTAGACCCGAACCTCATCTCTAGCCAATATTCATTATGATGCAATAATTATATCTTTATTTCTAGCAATGAAAATATTGAAAGTTACAATATCTGAAATATTAAAAGTTCTGAGTTTTTAGTCGGAACTGGATTTAAATCAGTCCTGGACTTCATCTCTACCCAATATTCATTATTATGCAATAATTATATGCTTATTACTAGCAATGAAAACAAAATAATTATATGCTTATTACTAGCAATGAAAACAAAATAATTATATGCTTATTACTAGCAATGAAAACAAACTAAGATTTTTTTATTACTGGATGTTTTATTGCAGTGGTATGAGTTGTTGATTCCCAGTAATATTGCTACATGTATGGACTTCTTTAGGCAGCCCATACACCTTAATATGCTACACTAATTGTCAAGAAATCTGGGTATATATAGGGAGGAACAAATTCCTAAAATTTTAGCCTAAACAATCCTACTGATATCTGTTGCACCTAAAAGGTAATTACAATATTATTTAATGCAATTTTCTATATATTTAAAGAAACACAATGTTTTATTACATGAAATGAGGTACTGTGCTCTTTTTAACAAAGGAAATGTATAACACATTTATAAACAGATAAAATGGAATGGAAATAATGGCTGTTCCCCTGATCAATCAAACATTTCTCAGACTAATGTCCATTCTAGGCCTTTCAAGGATTTCATTAAGGCATTACTAGATTCAAATAAATATGTTAAAAGATGTAAAATATTTATTTATTAGATTATTAACTTCACTTTCAATAGCTAGAGATTTACTGAAGCATTGGAACAAATTGAAGTAATTTTCTCTGCCCAACAGACAGCAGGAAGTCTTAAATTAAACATTAAAGTTGTTTGTAAGGCTTTCTGTAAATGCCTGGGTTCTGTAGAAATTTCTATAATTTCACATGCATGAAAGCATAGCACACCATTAGTTGTCGGAATTATTTTGTTGATGTGCTGAGCTATGAGTAAAAACGGCATTATTTCAGACTTATGTACTATTTTTAAGATGTCTTTTCAAAAACCCTCAAACCAAAAAAGTATTTCAGTCTTTTCGGAAGAAAAAACCCTGAAAAAACGTTCTATATTTGGCAGAGTGTACAGGCCACACATTAATTCAAAGCTATGTAAAAGCTTAATCACCGTTAATCACTGCTGATTATGCCACCTTATATGATTGGTCATGTGGCAACTTTCCCCGCAACCAACAGAATTGGATTATTATTAAAGAGATGTGCAAAAGACTTTTTTGGAAATGACATTTGGCCTTCATCAGAATTCACAGAAGAGTCATTGGAATACTTTGGGAAACAAGGTGTTTTATTGCTTGCTTTGTACTGCATTAGACTAATTGATTTTACTGTTGCTGACTTGGTGCCACTAAAGGCTGCCAAAATATTAATTTTATTTTAAAGGGTATCAGCACCCCCAAAAAATGTTTTGATGTATTTTAGGGAATCCCCTCTAATCTTGGCCTCAACAGGTTTAAACTCCAAAAACTGGCCCCTAAAGGTACTTACCCGTATTTGTTCCTTTTGTCCTGAAGAGCTGCAGAGGAAGCCAAGAGAATGAGGGCGGGTTAGTACCTTTAGGGGCCTATTTTTGGAATTCAAACTTAGCGTGCAGGGTTGGGGGGATTCCCTTACCTTACTTCTTTTCCAATTTGGCCTGAGACACTATGGTTTAATAAAAGGAATCTGGAGGGAGGGGGCGAGCTGCACAAGCCTCTCAGAGGAGCAGGAAGTGGCTGATACGGCTTACACACAGAGAGGCTCCTACTCATTTTTCTGTAATTTCATCAGGCCCTGCAGGACAACCATAAGGAGCAGAAGAGAAGGGTAGGGATATTTTAAGACTACACAGTGGGGCCAACAGTGAGGTAAATTTTAGTTTGGGGTGTAGACATGCCCTTTAATTTTTTATATAATGTCTTAATTATAATTATTTTTTTTACTGGGCTGGTATAACATGTAATTAGCAGCCTCTGAGACTTTCACCTATGTTCCCTTACAAAATAAAGAATTGCCAAGCAATAATTTAGCCTCAAATGTTTTATGTCAAGTAGCAAAAGAAAAGAACTACAAAAAAGTGGACAGATAGCTACAGGGTGATGAAAGGTTCTATCCCTCTCAACTGAATCATGTGTGGCTTATTGCTATTTCTTTTTTGTTTGTTTAGAAAATGTTGAAACTTTTTTATTGTTCCTTTAACGATCCTAGGATTTTGGGATTGTACCATTTTCATTTTTGTGTGTATGTTTGGCCACCTAAACTCTTACTAAAGCAGTTAGCATGGCTTTAAGACAAGAATCTATGATACCATTGCCCTACTACTGTCTTAGAGAAGGAACCAATTGAAGAAAGTAAGAAGGTAAAAGTGAAAGTAACTGACCCAGATCAGTCACAAAACCAAGGTGTAAAGTTCCAAGCAAAGCACAATATGGAGTTCCTCTGAATGGAAAATAAATTTTAAATAGGACATGCAGGTTACAGAGCCCAACAAACTTGGAACTGTCACTGAGAAAAGAAGCGGGAAAAGGGTTCAGCGAGAGTTTGAAGACTTAAATTATATATCATTGGTACTTCAGAACTTTTTAAAGAATATCTGGAAAGAAAGCAAGACCATCTGCTTAGAATTACATAGTTAGCTCAAGCCAATACAACACTATATTACAGCTGGGAAGCTTAAAACTGCAATGTAAAAAAAAAAAATTATTATCAGTGAAAAGGAATCTGAACAACAAAGAAATCTGGAGGGAAAGCAGGACACTGCACCGAATCTACAAAATGAATGGATGCACATTCCAAACCCAACTGAGGCCAGGAAAAGCAGATGTGTGAAACCCATACAAACCCCAGACAATTATGACTAAAGGTGACCCTACATTAGGCCAATTTTATGTACAATACGACATACAATTCGTTTTCCATTGATTGGCTGAAAAATTTTACATTTTCCCATTCTTATCATGCGACATTAGATCGAAAAATCGATCGTAATTACGATCGGGAAAGTCATTTTTTTAAGTCAATTGGTAAAACGATTGTAGTGTTCCGATTAAATGTTAATGTAATGTAATCTCACAATAGCCGACATTCGACATTAATCAAAAAAAAATTGAATCTCGAACAGTATGTATTGTACATTTTATTACAATTAACATTGTACATCTTTTTTTATCAGTAAGTATTTAATATCAGTTGGTTTAAGGTCGTAATTACGATCGTAGTAGTGTATGGCCACCTTAAGTCTTAAAATTGTAAGACAAAGCTCTAAAGATACTGTAAACCATATTGTTTAACAGCCTATCCAGGTAAAAGTCTGTAAGTGGAAAACCAAATTCATAATAATAAAGTAAGAGTGTTTGTGTTTTGCAATGAGGCTTTGAAATTAAGATACCATATACAGCAAGATAGATAGATATAGGGAAGGTTACTAGCACACACTGCCTGGGTGCTCTTGTTTGATTCGGTAATTCACTGTTTGATAGAGCAGTGCACCCCAAGGTCTTTGTAATAAAACAAATTTATTGAGTCATAATAACCATGGCAATGTTTTGGTCCCTGGTCCTGGAACTTTATCAAGCCAACAAACAGTAAGTGACATAATTTCCTTCTTAAAAAAAGAAAAACTTGTTTCCTGCACAATGTGACACACTTTCTAAAATTAATCATAATAATGTGCCCATGCTATTTTTTTAAGTGCCTAATCTGCCTGGTTAACAAGATAAAGTGATCAAATATTTGGTGAAAATGCCAAGTGCTAATAAAATGTTAATTAATTTAAAATCTCTGCATTGAGAGTCTAAAAATCTATCCTAGATCGAATTGCAGCAGCACTGAAAATTCCCAACCGCTTCCTGGTTCTAATCAACTATAGCATGCATTATCTAGCATGCGCGTTATAGTTGATTAGAACCAGGAAGTGGTCGGGACCTGTCAGTTATGCTGCAGTGGATCGTGCAAAATGTAAGTTTCTTCTATATTTATTCCTGGCTCCTGAGATGAAGAACAAGAGGTAAGGCATAATTCCTTAACCTCTCGGTCTTCAATTAATACATTAAAGGAATAGTTCACTTTTCAAGTAAACTATTCCTTTAAACGGTATGTATTCTAAAATAAATACTTTGCATCATCTTAAGCTATAAATAAATATGTGTGAGTAGCACTTTCTCTGAGGTGTGTGTTTCTGCATTCCTTCAATACAGTACTTGATTTGCTCAGGCTCTGATTACTGACATATTTTTCCACATACCAACTGTCAAAATCACTTACAGCATACAGCACACCAACCGTCAAATCATTACAGCTAAAACAAAATTTTTATGACAGTAAGGCACTTGATTGACAGCTGAAATTTAAAATGTTTCAGACTGAATATCTAAAGAAATAGTGGGTAGAACAACAACAAAAAAGTAAAGACAAATATATATATATATATATATATATATATATATATATATATATATATAGTCAAAGTGTGAGGATGGAGGTGGCACTCACCGCCGAAAGATGGACACTGCCCGGGTGCTTACCAAGGAATATGAATAGAGAACAGGTAAACATAGAAGCACTCCTGGGTCTTAAATATAACAGGTCAAATTTATTGGATTAGAACACCAACATCAACGCGTTTCGACCGCCATCTTGGCAGTCATCAGGATGTGATGTCACAGTGACAAACGAGATTAAAAAGACTAATGTGACCCTCCCCCCTAATAGAACACTCCCTCCGTGCCGATAGTGTGGTGCCCCCCCTGTCAGTATATTAGTTGCTGTCCCAGTGCTGAACAACAAGACCGGAGCTAATAACAACGATCGTGTAAACAGATGTCAGAGCCGATAATTAACAACTGCCCTGTGCGTACTAAAAATATACTAGGACGATATTAAAACAGATGATATAGTCAATAGCAAAAAGTGTAAAAAAGTGTAAATAGTGTTCAATATATAAAAATATTCACAAGGCTAAAAATATTGGAAAAATTCATAAAAGATTTTAAAATGAATAAAGTATAAGCTTAATTCTTAGAGTAGCAATTCTATTCTACTACGAGTGAGTATTCTATATGCACCATTATGTAGGACAATCAGAGTTGTAACTACTAATGTTACGAGAAAATCGCACCAGAGATATGTATAATAGTAAATACAGTGCAATACTGACAATATACAATTCACTACTGACCTCATCATAAACATGATTATACTTGTATGGACATACAGGAGAATATACTAATATTTATATGGAAGGGTATATATTACAGATGATGATAATATGAGTAAAACTATGGGCAACACTAGACGTCCCGGCTGCACTTAGGAAATAGAATAGCCTTAGCTACACAAAACATGATAGGGACCACTGTTCGTTGAGGCCCTTTGGGGCTAGAGTCGTCAATCGTCTTATCCAACGTGCCTCTCTTTGTAGCAATGCTCTATTCCGGTCAATTCCTTCTTTTTCAGGTTCATGGTCTATAATCATCCATCTAAGGGTGGCTAACGAGTGTCCTTTTTCCTTAAAGTGTTTCGCCACCGATTGTTCTCCGAACCTATTTTCACCATCCTCGGTTTTGTTACTTATTGCTTTTCTTATAGCCATCCGGTGATTTGCCAATCTTTCTCTGACTGTTGTTGTTGTCTTACCGATATAGTATTTACTACATGGGCATTGGATAAAATAAATAACATGCGTGCTCGTGCATGAGTATTTGCCTTTGATAGGGATTCTCTTGCCGGATTGTGGATGTGGAAAATCCTTTCCAATAATCATTGATCTGCACGCTAGGCAATCGGAACATTTGTAGCATCCATTCCTTTTGCTGGTTAGCCACGATCCTGTTGGGTTATCTTTGCGGTTCCTCCGAATGTCGGTTCTGACTAAAAGGTCTCTCAAATTCTTTCCCCTCTTAAACATAAACCGTGGGGTGATGTCAGTGAATGGTAAGGAAGGATCCTTATTGACTATACCCCAATGATTCCTTACTATCTGTTTAATTTTTGTGGAATGTGGTGAGCATTGTATTAAATACGGGATGTTGTTCTCAGGTTTTTGTGTTTTAGGTTTATTTTGGTCATAGTTTAAAGGGTATGTCCACCCTAAATTCGAATTTTTTTGTATACGATCCCCCCTGGGCTCCCAGCCCCAACCGCATTATTTTTTTTTTTAGAAAGCCCCCCAAACTCTACTTACCTCCCCTCTTTCCTGCGCCGCGCTCCCGGCCCTCTGCTTGCGAGGAAATGCAAGCAGAGGGGCGGGACCGGCAGCCGCGTCTGTGATTGGCTGAGCGGCAGCCAATCACGGACGCGGCTGCTGGCAGCTCACTTCCGCGTAGGAAAGCGGAGAGGTAAGTAAAAGATTGGGGAGCTTTCTAAAAATAAAAAATATGCGGTTGGGGCTGGGAGACATGGGGGAATACTGTCTAAAAGGGTTTTAAGCTAGGGGGAGGGATAGCAGAACGGGAGGGAGAGGGAGGTGAGGGAGGGGGGAGAAGGGATGCAGTACGCATGGCAAAGATCTCCGGGAGGCCAGGTAGGCAGTGTCCTATATGGACCTGCTAGCCTCCTGTGGGGAGTTTTTGGGACTTTGGGGGGACTACAGGAGAACCATATGGAGCTGGGATGTGAGGTAAGGATTAACTACACTACATGGTGGGGCCAGTAGTTAGGGGGATTTAGTTTTGGGGGTGGACATGCCCTTAAATGCTCCCTGGAGTTGTTTGGTGATGCTCTTCCTCCGGTATCCCCTCTGTAGGAATTTATCCGTCACATCTTTTAATTGGGTTTTCATCACTCTGGGCTCTGTGTTATTTCGTATCACCCTAAGCATTTGGGAGAATATGATCCCTTCTTTCTGTGTTATCGGGTGATAACTATTGGCCTGTAGTATGGAATTTTTATCTGTGGGTTTGCTATATAGAGAGCTGCCGAATTTATTCTTCTCCTTAAAAATTTTTAAATCCAAATATTCAATGGTGTTAGGGTGACTTTTCATGGTAAGTTTGATGGGGCTATCTAATGTATTTATGTTAGATAGGAATAAATTACATTCCTCTTGTGACCCCTTCCACACCACGAATAGGTCGTCTATGAAACGTTTATAGAACATGATCTGTTTGCCCAGAAGTGGATATATGTAGTTTTGTTCAAATTTTTTCATATATATATTGGCAAAAGACGGACCTATATTTGATCCCATAGCCGTACCTGTGTTTTGTTTGTAAAACCTATTGCCAAATCTAAAATAGTTGTATATCGTAGTATCGTAGTAGAATAGAATAGCTACTCTAAGAATTAAGCTTATCCTTTATTCATTTTAAAATCTTTTATGAATTTTTCCAATGTTTTTAGCCTTGTGAATATTTTTATATATTGAAAACTATTTACACTTTTTACACTTTTTGCTATTGACTATATCATCTGTTTTAATATCGTCCTAGTATATTTTTAGTACGCACAGGGCCCGTTGTTAATTATCGGCTCTGACACCTGTTTACACCATCGTTGTTATTAGCTCCGCTCTTGTTGTTCAGCACTGGGACAGCAACTAATATACTGTCAGGGGCGGGCACCACACTATCAGCACGGAGGGAATGTTCTATTAGGGGGGAGGGTCGCATTAGTCTTTTTAATCTCGTTTGTCACTGTGACATCACATCCTGATGTCGGCCAAGATGGCGGCCGTAACGTGTTGATGTTGGTGTTCTAATCCAATAAATTTGACCTGTTATATTAAAGACCCAGGAGTGCTTCTATGTTTACCTGTTCTCTCTCTCTCTCTCTCTCTCTCTCTCTCTCTCTCTCTCTCTCTCTCTATATATATATATATATATATATATATATATATATATATATAATTATCCAGATCCAGCGTAACTTTGAAATCACTGCAATTGAAGTTTACTTTAACAATAAAGGCCTCCAAGGTTTAAGGATATAATAATACATTCTCTAAAACGTTTGTCTTGGATGCAAAATAGACAGTATAAAATGATTTTCATGCTTATCCATGAAGATGTTAGCGTAAGGACACTGTCCACAAATTTACTAAGGGGCTCCAACAACCCACCAAACATGGAGATAATAGGTCGACCTGATGGCTTCTCCAGGTTCTTATGGATCTTGGGGATAGTATAGATAATTGTGCAACATAATTTCTCATACATTTTACTAAGCTGAGTGAATTCCCCTTTATAGTATTCTTAATTCATTATTACCAATCCAGGTCTAAATATAATAGTGTCATCCTTACATAATGTATTAATGGCTTTACATTCAATCTGTGTTAAGTTAAAGGGCACCGGCTTACCTGTTTGTACACTTGTGTTACATCCGTTTGACATCAATTGGGTAAAACATCTGGTAAAAAGGATCTGGTTTCAAGCCCGAATTACCGGGCAAACACATGGGGACGTTCGGAGGCTAAGGGGTTAACTTACCTTCCCTCCTTGATTCCCCCAGCAGCAGGTCCTTCCTGGAAGCAGGCCAACAGCCGCATGGGATCGAGGCTCGGGCTGAGAATAAAAGAGCAGCAGCTGGAGCGGGCCCGGCCTCTTTACCATCTGGAAGCCGTCGGTTCAAGAGGTTTTTCCAAGAGCAGGATGGATCCAATACCCCCCGAAGTACTGCAGTGGCTGAAGAGCTCAGGCACGGACAGCCTGCAACAAGCATGGCAGCAGCTACAACCGGCTCCGCCTCACACAGAGGAGGAGATTGTTCCTCCTACTCCAGCCCCTTCAGGGGGGAAGAGGAAGCGTACAGCAATGGCAGGGAAGCGCCGAAAATCTCCACTAGTGGCCACTAGACAGAGCCTAAAGAGGGTTAACCCTGTCCCAGCCACAGCAGAACCTGCAGCATGGCCATCTCTCTCTCCCCCACGCTTGTTACAGGATCCCAGCACACAGGAAGAAATACCAGGACCTTCCACCTTAATGGACCAAGTAATGCTGCCACAGGAACAGCCCCAAGCCATGGACTCAGGTAATATAATTAATCTTATACCTGGTTTAGAGCAATGTTTGTTGAATTATATAAAGAATGTCCCTCATGCTCCACCAGGTGCAGCCCTCAGGCAATTAAGCACTGGGGTGCATGAGGCTAACCTAAAAGACACACTAGTTTGCCAAACAACTCCATTAGGGCTCCACCTGTCTGCTTCACTGAGGGAGAAAATTATAAATGGGGAATATATTGATATCCTATCCCTCCTCCCCACAGCCAGAGAATTTTTGAGAAAAGATGCAGGAGATAAGGAGCTGGATAGGCGGAGGCCTGTGCCTCGCAGTTTCAATAACTGGCTGCAAGCATTTTGCATATATAGCAACATATTAACTGCTGCCCAGCCACACTTGGGCCCCTCCCTATTCAAACACCTGGACATAGTACTAGAGGCTTATAAAACATACGGGGGAATAGCCTGGTACACATATGACGACCGCTTCAGGCAAAAATTGTCGGTACACAGGGACATGACCTGGGGAGTTAGGGATGTTGACCTGTGGCTCTCAATGATGGCCCCCAAACCCACACCCTCAGCCCCCCCATTTCAAGCAAAACAGCAGGCCACTACGGCAAAAGTCAACTCATGCTGGTCCTTTAATGAGGGCACTTGTAAATGGCAAGCAGCTTGTAGATTTCGCCACTCCTGCTCTATTTGCGAGGGACAACATCCAGCAATCAGATGTCTCAAAAAAGGCACAGTGCTGGCCGGAAAACAGAAGCCTGCCACTGCCAAGACAGATAACGCCAGTGAAATTGCAAAGCTTGCAGCCCTTCTTAAGGGTATACCCAAACAAATGGAGGGCAGCGATACTGGAAATGGGCTTTAAGCATGGCTTCTGGATTCCCTTTAATGACAATCAGTACTCAAACGTCCCTCACAATAATCTCAAATCACTCACAGAGAACCAAGCTATAGCAAGGGAAAAAATCAGCAAGGAGCTCAAGGAAGGCAGAATTGCAGGCCCCTTTAACTCACCTCCCCTCCTATTGATACTTTCCCATTGGGCCTAGTACCCAAAAAGCAGGAAACTCATTCAGGCTTATTCACCACCTATCCTTCCCAAAAGGCTCATCCATCAACGACGCCATTGATAAGGATTTATGCAAAGTCAACTACGCATCCTTTGATAAGCACTACAACCTGCTCAAAATATGTGGGAGAGGGGCACTGCTGGGGAAATCGACATAAAATCCGCCTTCAGGCTATTACCAATACATCCCCAATGCCATCATCTCCTGGGATTTCATTTCCAAGGCCAATTCTTCTTCGACAAATGTCTTCCCAGGGATGCAGCATATATGCTATTTTTTGAAATGTTTGCGACATTTTTAGAATGGGTCACGATGGAGATAGCCGTGTCCGAGTTAATGCTTCACTATCTAGACGATTTTTTTTCCTTGGCCCCGCAGACACCAATGTTTGTTCCAAAACTCTGAATTCCTTCCTATACATAGCCGAAAAATTTGGAATCCATTGCACACGAAAAAAACCGTCCGCCCAGCAACTGAGATCCAGTTCTTAGGCATCACAATAGACTCCCGAAACATGCAATTTCGCCTGCCCAAAGACAAAAATCCAAACTCTCAAAACCTTAGTACACCAGACATTATGTGCCAAGAGATACACTAGCGGAGCTCCAATCGTCATCGTCACCTCAATTTTGCCACACGAGTGATCCCAATAGGTAGAGCATTCAATCGGCGTCTAATTGACAGCACGATCGGGCTGAAAAAACCAAACTGGCACATTAGGCTACACAAGAACTAAAGCAAGATTTACATATTTGGGATCTGTTTCTGTCCACATTTAATGGGAATTCAGTTTGGCAGGAGGAATTCGCCAGTAATGAGGCCCTCCAGCTATTCACGGATGCAGCAGCATCGTGGGGCTGTGGCGGATACCTACGAGGCCACTGGTTTTTCTTGCAGGTGGCCAGACACGTGGAGCGAGGACTTCCCTCAAAACCAACCTGGTGCTATTAGAAATAATTCCAGTATTTATCGCCTTGTCAATTTGGGGCAGGCTATTGGAAAATAGAAAGATAAGACTCCATTGTGACAATCTGGGTGTAGTCTTCGTAATTAATTCTTTGTCATCAAAATCCAAACCGGTGATGTGCGTGGTAAGGCGGCTAGTTTTGTTGGCCTTGCAACACAATATATGGTTGCAAGCTACTCACATCCCCGGGACACACAACCAAATAGCTGATGCTTTATCTCGTTCCCAGCTCCATATGTTCAAGATCCTGGCTCCTTCAGCCCATCCGGAAGGGGAACGGGTACCACCGCAGGTCTGGGACGTTATTCCAGAATGCTATATCACTTAATAAAAGCTTCCACCTCCAGGAAAACCTGGCAGGCTTACGCCAACAGCTGGAGAACGTGGCAACACTTCAAAGGCTTCCACCCAAACCGCCCAGAAGCTGATATCCTTTTGCTGTATATTGCACAATCTTTCGGTCAAAACAAGGCTCATGCATCCATTGCCAGAGAAATGGCAGGGATTTCTTTCTACCATAGACTATACAACATCAGCGACCCAACAAAGAACCCCGCAGTTAGACAAGTTCTGAAAGGAACGCGCAGATTAAAACCAGTCAGTGATTCAAGGAGGCCAATCACACTACTCATGCTCACCAAAATATTAACCGTCCTTGTGGAGGTTACTAGCACTATTTATGAGTTCCATCTACTAAAACTGGCATTCCTTCTGTCCTTTTACTTAGCGTTCAGAGTTAGCGAGCTAATATCAGAATCAAAATCAAAACCTTCCGGCCTTTTAATTTCAGATGTATCAATGGTGGGGGGTAAAATTAGAATATGGTTGAGGAGATCAAAGACTGACCCAAGGGGAAAGGGTAAAACTCTGTGGCTAGGGCCCAGTAACAACATCCACCCTTGCCCAGTGCTAGCGCTAAAAGAATTCATGCTAATCAGGGGACAGGCACAGGGCCCCCTACTCATGCACGCAAACGGATCTTGCTTATCAAGATTTCAGTTTTCCGCTATTCTACGCAAATGCTTAGGTAAATTAGGTTTAAAGGACGCACGATACACCACACACTCATTCCGTATAGGGGCCGCAACGGAGGGGGACAGATTAGGCCTGCCTACAAATGCCATCAAGCAAATCGGCAGATGGAATTCAAATAGATATAAGTTGTACATACGTCCCAAGTTAGCGCAAGTAATCTAACCCATAACCTCTTTTGTTACAGAGACCATGGTTTTTAAAGTATGGATTATAGGGCATTCCTACGTTTATTGGGCAGAGAGAAGAGCGAAGAGAAGAACTTATGGAGCTAACTTATCTTTCCCAACCAGCTCCGTCAACATCACATGGATGGGAGTAAGGGGGGCAGTATGGGCGAATTTGTTCCCAATGTTGTCCAAAGTGCTAGTGAATAGGTCAGTCCCCGACATGTTGATAATTCACCTGGGGGGCAACGATGTGGGGACCATGAAATCGGTCGAACTCATCAGACAGGTCCGAAAGGACTTGGCCGTAATCCACTTCTGGCTCCCCAGGACAATCATAGCTTGGTCCGAGATAATCCCAAGACTCATTTAGTACAGGGACATCCCAGCTCTGGAGAAGTGCCGCAAAAGAATTAACATTGCTATCTTCAAATACGCTAGAGAGAGGGATTTCATTGCATACCGCCACACGGATCTCGAAGGAGGAGGGAAAGGCTTGTATCGTAGCGACTCTGTTCACCTCTCAGATATAGCCTGCGATATTTTTTGTGTAGGACTACAGAACATAATAGAAGTAGGTTTGGTAAAATGGAGGCTGGCCTCGGGTAATGGTACAAGGGTCCCAACCCGTGGCGTGGAGGCATGATAAAAGGGCAGCGTGCTCTTCAGAGGCGCAGCTGATTAAGGAAGAATTATTGGTGCAAAGGTCAAATTGTGGGTCCCAGGTTCTCTTTAAAGTTACACTTTATGCTCACTGCTGGGTTCCCGTAAACCATTTGTAAACACTTTGCAAATGGTCATTGACCATGCGTAGTTTACTCCTTTTGAATCCCAAAAGAGCTGATTTATATGATTCACATAATGTTTCAAATTTTTTAATGTGCTCTTTATTGGATTCTATGGTAAGTAGGTCCTGAAAATCATTTTCATATTCACTGTATTTTTTTTAGCATCCCCTAATTCCCTGGAGACTTTCTCAATCACCAGTACCAAAGGGAGCACCTTTTTAGGACCCCAATCCACTTTTTACAGAAATCAGGGTTGCATCTGGCAATGGTGAAAATAATCTAAATGCGGAATCCTCTGGGAGAACGTTACATCGGATAAAAGTCAGAGACAAAAAAGACCATGTAAGTCCAGGTCTATTATCCGTTTACAAATATTCTAAATGCGGAATCCTCTGGGAGTACGTTACATTGGATAAAAGTCAGAGACAAAAAAAGACCATGTACTGTAAGTCCAGATCTATTATCAGTTTACAGTATTCATATGTGTTAGTTCAATGATAACATCTTTGATATGGGCCGTAGCAGACATCTCTGCTTATGTACCTTGCCAACAGTACACATTCAACATCGGCTTCTGTTACATGCCAAGTTTTGGCTAAATTAGCAAATAGGCTTGAATAATTCATCTCCTATTCCATTGTGAAGTTTGATAAAGGTCCAGGACCAGGGACCGAAACGTTGCCATGTTTATGACTCAATAAATTATTTTTCTCACAAAGATCTTGGTGTGCACTGTGTGATCTGTGTATCTCAATTATCCATAGCATAATCTGTGTTATGACCCAATTAAAGCACTTTTTTGTTGCCAGTAAGACTCTTGGCAATTTCTAAATGATTTGTGTGCACTCTAGTGTTTATGAATTCATTTTATAAATAGGGTCCTTTTACCACAACATTGTGAAGCGATAAATTCCATGTTCAAGCATAAATTTTGAATTTGGATTAAAACAAAGGCAACATTTCAGAACAGAATGCACCATTGCTGCTCATAGCCTTATTAACTGTACCTTTATTTTGTTATTTTAGGACTTGAAATTGTGTGTATGAATTAGTTAGAATGTGCCTCTAAATGCACCATGTCTTACCTCCTATTCTTCAGTAAAACCTGCAGGAGAGAAGAAGAAACTAACCACAGATCGATCCAGCACAGGCTTCTCACTGACTACAGTCTACAGTCCTTTGCATTGTGCATGCATGCGCACACAGTGCAAGGAAGCGTGGATGCGTTGGGACCTGTCAGTCAGAAGCCAGTGCTGAAGCAATCTACGCTAAATTTCTTTTTCTCTCCTGGAGGTTTTAGTGAAGAACGGGAGGTAACACATAGCTCATTTATCTCCCCTTCTTCAGTTATACAGAATAAAACATACGTTAAAAATTGGTGGGCATACCCATTAATGCACACTGTGCTGCAATCAGTGAATTACAAAAAAATTTACAATGCAACCACCTTAAGTTGTAAGTTAATGTCCTACAGATAGACAACCGGTGTAAATGTATATTCCCATGCGTTATCTACATAGTAAAACCTTTCAAGTTCTCAGCTATGATATTACAAAAAGTACCTAATCTTTTTCTGATTATGATATTTAAAAAGTAATAGTCAATTAAAAAAAGCTGCAATATATTGTGCCTTTAATAACATAATAATATATATATGTAAATGCACTGGCCTAAAGAACATGAAAGAGCAACTTTGCATTAAAGTAAGAACCTATGGCCCAGCTGTGACCAGAGCACATAGGGTGAATGAGAAAGGGGGCCAGATTGACTAGATGAAGCATGGAGGAGAAGTAAGAAAGAGTGGAACGAGGCAGTATTGATTTAATGGAGGATGGTGGTAGATTTAATGGAAGAGGGTAAGATTCAAGATTGGAGTAGAAATTAAAAATATTTGAGAAAAAGCAGATTCAAAAAGAAAAGGCAAATTGGTAGAGAAGGGGTGGATTGGAAGAAAAGAGGGCAGGTTGTGTAAGGGGTTATGTGGAGGAGAAGGGAAAGATTGTATGGGAAAAACTTCAAAGATGCAAACTGGGGCAGATTGGAGGAAAAGGGAGAACATTGAAGGATCAGAATGGAAGAGAAAGGAAAAATGAGGGAGTGACTGAAAGAAGAAAAAGGGACTGATTCAAAAGGATAAGGAAGGACAGACTGGATGGGGAAGAAGACTTGGGTGAGGAGTGGGCAGACTTAAAAAAGTAAAAGACAGAGTGATTTGTCTTTCGTGTAACTGAGTGAATAAAATTCAATTTTTCACAGTGTCATTAGTGGTAAGATGCACGTCATAACAAATAATACGGCAAGGTGGACTGGAGATGATGACAAGTTTGGATAAGTATTTCATCTTATCTATTGTTATGTATTGATCTATTGAAAACTTAGAGGTAAGAACCAAGTGGTTCAGATCTTTTGGGTGATGTGGTAAATGTTGTATATAAGTATCTTTTTAAAGAGAACAAAGGGGTTATTTAACCCCCTCCTAAACATCTAGGTCCTCACTCCTAAAATTCAGCAGATATGGGAAATACTTACCTAAAAGTTTAAGCTTCTGTTCAAACCTGTCGGCTTCAATTGGAGTTTTGGGACTTTGTGCTTGCCCAAAGTTTGGTCATGTGCTCATTTGAGTGAAGTCAGCTTCTAGGAGACAATATAAATAGCAAGGGCTTTTGGGCCCTATTTATAAAAAATCACTGTCATTATCGGAAAAAAAGCGATTGCTTTTTTACGATAGCCATCACTATTTTACAATTTCGCCATCGGAGATTTACGATGGCAAAATTGCAGAATAGTGTTCGCTATCGTTAAATAGTGTTTATCTCATGTTATGAATTAGGATTCAGGTAAAGAAAGCAACCTCGCATGGTAACTGGGCCCATTTACTTTCATTTATCCATAGAGGGCAGTTTTTTTAAGCAGCAACTGAAATATAATGCTATATTTATAAAGGCGTGGTATTGCTTTTTAGGGTTTAACGATAACCCACGCTAGCGCAAACTGGTCATACCAGGGGTTTTTAAATATGGCCCATAGTATGTATGTGATTTGGATGAGTGCCGTTGATCTATTTTGTTTGTAACCGGTTAATCTCCTTTAAATGTTATTTCTCCTTTAGATGTTTATATTTAAAATTTAAGGCAGCAGTCCAGGATTCTGGAATTAAACCATTTAGTTATCTTTTAATATACATAAAGCATATAGGTGAATGATAAGTTGGGGCCCCCCTGCAAAACTATGATGGGGCCCCTATCCATGCTTAATTCACTGTGGTTTTCTGGGAGGAGGCTATATCTGTCATAGAAAAATAAGAAGATGGGGCCCCTGCGGTTGCTCCCCCTGCTCCTTGGTACTTATGCCCCTGTATCCCAGAATACATTATGTTATCTTAAACTACCTTGATTTATTTGATACCTCAAATGAAAGATAACCAAATGTTCCCACTTAAAGGAATAGTTCACACAAAAAGTGAATTATTCCTTTAAAGCAGTGTTTGAAGGCCGGGAGGTAAAGGACCTATTCCTTACCTTCCGTTCTTCAATCACTTCACCAGGATCCAGGACCTAAGGTAAGTTTAATTACCTCGCGCACGATCCACCGCGGCTCCATTGATAACTGTCGACTGCTTCCTGGTTTAGTTTACTATAGCGCTCAATATCTTGCATGTGCGCTATAGTGCAACTAAACCAGGAAGCAGTGGGCAGTTGTCAATGGAGCTGCTGTGGATCATGCGTGAGGTAAATAAACTAACCTTCGGTCCTGGATCCTGGTGAAGTGAGGTAAGGAATAGGTCCTTTACCTCCCGCTCTTCAATCACTGCTTTAAAGGAATAGTTCCCTTTTTGTGTGAACTATTCCTTTAATTGTCACACTTTATTCTCGCTCTATCTTTATACTGAGATCAGACCAGGTATTCCCCTTGCAGTACTTGGATGTGCATTACTAGCATTCTATTGTGTTTGGAAAGCATCCTTATACGTGGCTTTCTGTTT
This sequence comes from Hymenochirus boettgeri, assembly GCA_019447015.1. Lineage (NCBI taxonomy): Eukaryota > Metazoa > Chordata > Amphibia > Anura > Pipidae > Hymenochirus > Hymenochirus boettgeri. The sequence continues at coordinate 23,347 of JAACNH010002069.1, forward strand.
TACCTGATGTATTTCATACATGCAACAGACCTTCATTTCAAATCACCTATTTAATAAAAGTCCTTTTGATTGCAAATGATCCGAATGCGTTGATTCTAATAAGTGAAATAATAACGGATTCGCCACATTCGAGACGTCCTGTGTGATATGATGACCTTTTTTTTTCTATCACAAGTTAGCTATGCTTCATTTTTCTAATCTTTTTTTAAAAAGGCAAAAGGTTTCTGTTCAATGAACTGCAGTTCGCACTGTCGTTTGCTGCAGTGGTTCTTAATTGCGCCTCATTATTGCAAGACGATCATTACTCTGCTTGTCTGACTGATTTAGAGACCACTAAAAGTGTCTTGTAAAAAGCAGTCGAGCTGTCTCCTATGCAACAGTCCTTTTGCTCTCACCCTCATTACTTTGAATCTGTCCAATTATTTGTCATTAAATGTAATAAAAGGAAAGGCAGCAGAAAATATAGGAGGTAATTGCTGGAGCCCTGCCGAGGGAAAAGAGAAGGAAAAAAAAAAGAAAACGCTAACAGTTTTCAAGGCGCTGGGAAGGTGACATCGTTAATTAAGTGTTGGGGAATATGCAAATCAGTCCCATTCTCAAGAGACTGTAATAAAATTGAGAAAACATTATTATCACTTGGAGTAAAGACAAAGTTATCGTCACACTAGGTGGTTCAGTCATTTTATAATGGTTAAGGAAGCAAATACAAGAGAAGGAAGGAAGGTTTTCTGAAAAGGAATCAACCACAGATACAACAAACTACAGAGGAATCCTTAATTGAGCCACTGCTGTGTGGGTGCTACTGTATTTAATTACCAGCTCAACTGCGACCGAGGGAACAAAATGCTACCGTTGAAGCCAAAGGGTAATTAAACATAAATAGGCCTTACTGACAAGCGATTGGAACTGAAAGTCCATTTTAACGCAAAATAAAACCAAATTTCCCTATGAGATCTTATTAATAGTTACAAAGTAGACACTTCATAATGAACAAATGCTTTTACCATTAAAACGCGCATTGCCTTGTTAAAATACCTTCGCTGCTTGGGTTTTTTTATCTAATACCTTGTAAAAATCTTCACATCACAAGGAAGGAAATATATTCAGCCGTCTGCTACAGATTCAGTTTAGAAAAGCACAGAGCATGACTGCTTCATATGCATTTAAAAGAAGCATAAAGGATAACCTCTGTATATTCAGTGTACAGGAGAAAAGTCTGGCTGCTATCTCATACATTAGATTTACAGAAGCACAAATAATGACTTCAGCATGTTCAGTTCATGAAAGTCCACAGCATGACTGCTAAATATCTACTGTAGTTCAGAGATGCCCAAAGCTGATACATATCCATTTCACAGAAGCACAAATATGTCTGTTACATAAACAGTTTAGAGATGCCCATAGCGTGGCACCCAAATCTTATGTTAGAGATATCCAGAGACTCCAATCACAGATGCCGCTGCCAGTCTGGCCCCCGCTTGCAGAGGGGCGAGATCAGAGCGATGGGGGATCTAAGGATTGTAAGTAGCATTCTGTACACTTTTTTATCAAACAAAAGTAGCGGTTGGGGGTGGGCTAGGGTGCCCTATAATATGTAAAAAGTTTTCTTGTAGGGTGGACATACCCTTTAATAAACATCAAATCAGGGGTGGTTCTAGCTATTTTGGTACCTTAAGCAAGTCTCCCCTGGTTCCTCTTCCCAACTGAAACTTCCTCTAACCACTTTAATGAGTCTTGGCACAGATTGGAAAAATCAGCCAAGATGATTATATTTTCTGTAAAAAGAAAGGCTACAGGAAACTAGATTGGTAACAGCTTGTTGCTTTATAGCAGATAATGATGCCTGGTCTTAAAGTAAAAAACTTGAATGTGCCCTCCACATTTGAAAGGTGCCCTAACTGTTCGACTTGGTTGCTTATGCCAATAAATGGTGCTGCCTCAAATACTATATTATACATTACACTATTAACATACCTATACTATACAATACTGTGCAGTATAAAAGAAGTAAAGGACATAAATTACAAAAGTAATGATTCAAGATGTGCCAAATATGTTTTTTCTTGCCAATATTTAAGCATTTATAACAACAGAATTAAGGGCGCCAAACATCCCAAATCTGGCATTAGTCATTTGCTAGCCAAAATCAGTATTGGTTTTTCCAAACTAGTTAGGGTTATATAAAAAGCATTCGATTAAACCTTCAAAATAAAACCTAAATCACATTTCTAGGTTAAATATGTGAGTTATTGCTGGAAAGGTTTAACAATATTAGTTCCTGCTTGAACACTTCCTGTTTTCATCCACGTGACTCAGCATAATTCTCCCCAGGGACAGAGAGGAGGAGCAGAGGTGAGGGGATGTCACTCAACCAACTGGAAGCAGGAAATTTAAAAATTAATCACAATATAATTTTTCACAGGTTGCAGACAGAAATGTAATCCAATGCTAATTTTAAAGGAAAGACTGCCGGCTTTTATTTAACCCTAACTCGTTCCAAGGCCACAGTTGCCCTTCATTTAAAAATATTGTTTCAATTGCAGCTTCTTCTATTCTGAACTAAAAACAACAAACTGTTCTTTATTAAAAACATCACTAGGGTCCATCAAAGTAAAATCTTAAAAGGTTTTTTAAAAGGTTTTAATTTTAAGCCCTCTTTAGAAACTGGCACATGATCTACAGTAATTCAGTAGAACTGGCCCTCAGTCAATATTGTTCCTTAAATCAGGTGTATAGGGAATAACTTTTATAAGCAATAGTGGGTGACAACCAGTAGTGTGTAAAACATTATAACAGTCAGTATTTTTTTAATATAAGGTGGTGACAACATACAACTATTTTTTACAAATTAAAAGATCCAAACAAAATCAATATTATCGATAATGCTTGTAATTGTCAATTTAATAGGAGTATTCAGATTATTGATGTCCTTAATAAGTGTCTCAGAACTCTTCATTAACTCTCCAGACAATGTACAAATTATCTTTGGAGCATATATACAGGCAATGCTGGTCACTGTAGAAAGGGATAAATATACATATCTTCAAACATGGAGCAGGGGCCATGTTTTCAACCCTGCTGTTATATCTATAGCTTGTACATATACTGTAATTTCAAAATAGAAATAATTTAAGTACCGTTTTTATTTAGTTTTTTAAGTGGAGACCAATGTCGAAAACCATGAGGTGAAAACCCTTCTACAAGCATTAGTACATGCGATCTTGTTTGCTACCCAGAACACATATATAGTACTGTGTACTGCATATCATTTCACACTCTCATTTCATTGTTATGTTTAACAAATTACCAGTTTAAATAACAAACCACAGGACACTATTATTGGTCTGAAAATTCAATATTATGATTTTAGGTCATGTGGAAAATAATAGGACATATTGGGTTTATCTGTTGTTTAAAAACTTCTAATAGCGTCAAAAAAACAGTCTGCCTCAAAAGCTTGTACTAGATATAATTGTTTTTAAAATTTAGATGTAGGATCACCTGGTATTTTTGATGTGTCCACTTCTATCAATTGAGTTAATAATTCATGTTGGTAATATTGACAATCAAGTAGCATAATTGTACCTCCTTTACCAGCCAACCGAATCATCATTTTCACACTTAAAGGTTTAATGCCTTCATGTTCCTCCCTAGTCGAATTAATATTAAAATTGCTTTTAAGTACATTCACCTCCTGAATCTCAGAACAAGATTAGAAAACACTTTAATTGATGGAGGGGTAGTGGGAGGATCAAATCTACTGCAGGATTTGAATGTATAAAGAGAAAGCAAACCTTTAAATTTGCAAAACAATTTCCTCTACGCTTGTATTAATTAATCTCAAATGACAGAGCAACTGTGGTCTCCAATTTTTCCAAACTATAACTTATATAGTTTATATATAGTATATAAAAACCCTAACTATAAAATTAACCCTTAATTACATCTTTAGTTAACATTTGTGATAAATTATTGCTGGAAAGGTTCAGCAATATTACTTCCTGCTTAAACACTTTCTGTTTTGAGACATGTTCCAAATTGTAGTCATGTGATCAGTTTCTGCCAGCATTAATAGGCTCTCCGATGTGATCCAGGGCTCATTTTAAAGGAACAACTGCATGCTTTCATTTAACCCTAACTTGTTTGGAGAATAAAGTTGCCCTTTAAACCGGGTGGTAGTCACAAATGAAAACAATTTAGTTCTACCAGGTAACAGTAATTATCAGTAAAGGTTACAGTTATTCTCAAGACAACACACAGAAAATGATAAAATAATTGGTCAAGTCTACTTACTTTAAAGTTTGGTTTACAAGAATTTTAAGAGCCAATTTTTTCACTAAAGTTCTATTTTTGGGTGAAATGTAAAGTGAGGCTCAGTTTCTCTCTGGACTTCTAATCTGCAGTTTTTCCATTGATCATAATTTTATTGTTAAAAAAAAAATTGTGTGCTTCACTTTAATGTTTTCATCTGATCATCTTTGGGAATGATAATGAACTTGGAATACAGGCAGGCATATATGCATACAAGCACATGGCATGTAGGGCTATAGCAGGTACTGAATTGTGATCACAGGTACTGAACTGTTCAATACCTCCAATGGACCACCAGGGCAGTTCTATTTGTGAGTGGATCTTTTTTATCCATCCACAAATATTATAATTAGCCGGTGTTCAGTTTAAGACCAGCTTTCAGTATTATAGCAGAAAGTGAACTCCCTTCACCAGGGATGCCTAGGAGGAAGACCAAGGGAGCTCTCCTGCATCAGAGATAGTCCTCTAACGTCTCACAAACTCTCTTACTGCTGCAACTATTCAGGGTATAATTTTTAGCGAAACCCACATATCCCCCCAATTTCTCCTCCGCCTATCCTTTTCCACCAGGGGTGCCTGGGAGACAAAGTCTCACTCTGCCTCATGGGAGCACCCCAAATTATATGTTTTAGAAAGTATACATATTATTTATATATACTGTGTAGATGATCAGCTGCACTCATCCTCCAGGCCACCCAGTTCCCTTTAACTGCGTCTATTTTACACCTAGAAAGAGTAAATTTCCTGGGCACACTGTATTTAAATCAAAGAATTTTTATTTTCAACGTTTCAACATCACACATATTTATTTATGTAGTAAAGAACAAATACTGTAGTATCAACCCAATCTGTATTGCATGTTGACAAACTTTGGTGGCTTCTCTGAGTGAGCAATTTGGGTAGTCAAAATGCTTGAGGTAAAGATTAACATCTGAAAAAACATTTTAGGGGAAATTGGGGTAAGTCCATAGGGCAGAGGTTGAATTCCTGTTGGTAAGAAATATGTAAGAAATGTAAAAACAAAAATCCCTATTGGTTGAATCTAGTGAGCAACAGTTAGTCCAAACAGAATTAATACATTATTACAAAAATATGAAACATAGCTACTGTTAAATAAAAAGACAAGATTTAAAACAGATTAACTGCATTATTATGACTATCTTTCTAAACATTGCCAGTGTACGTTATAAATTGTGGAATATTTAATCAAGTCTCTTCAAATTTAAATTTGTCAGGGAAAACAAACAGCATGTGCCAGAGTGACATGTACAAACATAACTAAAATATAATTACACAGTACATCTGTCTCAGATTTGTAGTGCACTCATAGAGAAACACAGTCCTTAATGAAAGTAAGATGGAAAGCAAAGAGCCGTTTATTACACCACAGCTCAATTTGTGAAGATAGATCAAAACCTAATGGGAAATTCTATTGCTTCATTTTGTCCTTTAAATTATGGAGTAGCTTAAAAGAGATACATGTTAAAATTCCTCATATTGTAAGCCTGATAACAACAAAGCTCTTTATCAAAATACTAACAAATGAGAACAGGGAAGGGATGTGTTATGTTACATTCACATGGTTAGTGGGACAGATTATCATCTACACTGCAGCAAAGGTGCCCAAATTGACTGTATTATGTAGACTTCAGTTTTCTTCCTGCTATTGTATATGCTGCTAGCACTGGGATGCATCAAACACCTGATTCTGACGTATTGGAACAAAGACACCCAAATAAAAATAAGGATTGTCCTCATGTCTGTTATTGTTGTAGAGACAGCATTAAGTAACATAGCTCTTAACATGCACTTTCTTGACTCTTTGAAGATCCTCTTTGAAATGTATGAAACCTGAGCCTTAGCAATGACGTACAGTAGCTCTCCATGTTATTGTTTGTAACCTCAAACTTCCAATCCTACATTTCAATGACAATAAGGGGTGAAATTCACTCCAGACGAGTAAAGGGAACCTGAAGCCACCAATTTTATTTACTATCTGGTGCACTAGGAATTGACTGCCTTGTAGATTAGAGATAAGATTACTTCTGTTGTGAAAATAAAGATTTTGGAAGCCACCACGCATTTTCACAATCACTTTTGATACAATTATATCTATATAATATTATATAATATCACAGAGATCACAATGTGGTTATGACTACGGATCGTTCAGGACTTCAGAACATGTTTTTGAGGGTTATCGAATATACAAGGTTATTTTCGATAACCCTCGAAAATATGAAAGTAGTTTCTGATCTTATTTCGTGGGTTATGGAACGTTGAGTTTGTTTTTAAGGGTTATCAAATCTAACCTCGTCCATTCGGCAACACTCGAAAATTCCTTTCCAAACGCTCAAAAGTAAGTTCCGTTTTTTGGATTTTCGGATCTTCGGGTTTTCCCGAGTTCTGTAAATCTGCAAATACGAACGAAAGTTGTGAGTTTCGGCTATTAATAATTATGATTATCTTTTTTTTTTTACATATTTCTACCTTGCTTTTTTTGTGCTTGCTAACTATGGGCCACCTCTGGATATTTCTTTAATTTGCTCACAAGTCATAATAACAATGAGTTTTTCAAACCAATATCATTTCTGTTGACGTTTTGCCTTTAGAGCATCACGTTTTATATTTATATGTTTTCTTTAGAATAGACATTTTGCTTCCGTTACTTACTAATATTAAGTTTTGTCTTTTACTATTCAAAGTGAAATTCTCAATAGTTTCCTCAAAAAGCATAAAAATTACAATTACAAACTTTTGGTGAATGTTACAGTGAAAACCATAGATTTGAGATATCTAGCCAACATCTTAGGACCATTCCTAGGACCAAATACCTAGCCAACATCTTACGACCATTGGTGTGAAGTTCTAAGCATCACATCCAGAACTCAGGATTTCACCAACAAGATTGAATATATAGTACTCGGTGCAGATGAAACTATGGTGTCCTATGATGTGACATCTCTCTTCACCTGTATACCCACCAAGGAGGCTGGTGACATGGTGAGAAAACGGCTAGGCCAAGACTGCACTCTTACCAGCAGAACTGATCTCAACCCAGAACAGGTGTGTTCCTTACTGGACTTGTGCCTGAATACCACCTATTTCAAATACAGGGATAAGTTCTGTAAGCAAAAAAACGGATGTGCTATGGGATCTCCAGTTTCACCTATTGTGGCCAACCTTTACATGGAGGAGGTAGAAAAACAGGCGCTTAATACCTTTAAGGGCATAGCACCCAGCCACTGGTTAAGATATGTGGATGACACCTGGGTTAAAATCCACCAGAAGGAAGTACATGCTTTCACAGAACACATCAATGCGGTAGACCAAAACAACAAATTTACAAGGGAAGAGGTACAAAACAACAAACTGGATTTCTTGGACTGCTTGGTAGAAGTTAAGGAAAATGGTAAACTGGAAGTAGAGGTTTACAGAAAACCAACACACACAGATCAGTATTTGATGTTTGACTCCCACAACCCTTTAGATCACAAGCTGGGTGTCATCAGAACCCTGCAACACAAAGCTGAGAACATCCTCACTAACACAGAGACGAAGGCTAAAGAAATTAAACATCTCAGAGGAGCCCTTAAAACTTGTGCATATCCAGACTGGGCCTTTGTCAAAAGAAGTAGAAGGAAAGAAAAGAACACGAATACCAACAGTGAAGGAGAAAAGCAAGCCAGAAGAAAGAACATGGTCATCCCATATGTAGCAGGGGTCTCTGAGAAATTAAGAAGAATTTTCAAAAAACACTGTGTGCCTGTCTGCTTTAAACCGAACAACACACTGAGGCAGCTATTGGTACATCCGAAAGACCTTATACCGAAACACAAGAAAAGCAACATCATATACGCAGTGCAGTGCAGTGAAGAATGCTCTGATTTGTAGGTGGGGGAGACCAAACAGCAACTGCATCAACATATGGCCCAGCACAGAAGAGCCAATTCCTCGGGTCAGGACTCAGCCATGTAACTGCATCTTAAGGATAAAGGACATACCTTTGAAGATTGTAATGTTAACATATTGGCAAAGGAACGTGACTGGTTCAATAGAGGTGTTAAGGAGGCCATTTATGTGAAAATAAAGAAACCAAGCCTAAATAGAGGTGGGGGGTTCGACACCAACTGTCTGCCATGTACAATGCTGTTTTGACACCTTACTCTGGGCGTTCCTATAGCACCTCTTAGCCACTATCCAATCATGCCCTTAACACTTGGCTGTGATATACTAATTGGAATTTTCCAGGGTACATAATTGCCAAAGATTCTTGTACAAGTCATTCTGAATTGAGAAAGCCAGTCGGATGACTAGCGAAACGTCTTCAAGAACTAAACTTCAAGTCCAGTTGATCTAATTGAATACAACAGATATACCATGACCTGGATGAATGAGAACCTTTACAAGCATAGATTTGAGAATTCTGACCTTTTTGACAGCGTCCCTATATATTATGGTAACATACTGTACCCTACCTTCAACAAGTGGAATTCTCTGTTTATAGTCTCCATAGTCCTCATCCATGTGAATCTGGCAATACATCGCCATTTATTAACAATCAAATAACTTTTAGATTTTTTTTTTACTTTTTAGAGACTAGTTTTGTTTTATTTTTGAGAAATTCCACATTATCTTTCCATAACATACAAATGTATTTACTCTGCAAAAGGTGTAGCTACTGTATGTTTGTTTGGTGATTTCAGCATACCATATTGTGCTTCATCAAACTGCTGATTCTGGAGAATAAGACAAAATTAAAATGAGATTAGTCTCTATGTCAGGTCTGTTATTGTTGTAGAGGATCTAGAGAGTTATGATGCTGCTTTCTCGTGTCTTTGAAGGGCCTCTTTGATATATATGGAACCAGAGTCCGCAATGATGTAGTACTCCATATTATTGTTTGGAACCACTATCTTTCAATTTTCGTTTCAATCCCTGATTGAAGTAAAGCTACAAACACACATTTAATAATAATTTTTTGGACTGATCGGTCAAACAATCTTTTACAATCTACTATTCCCCTACAGATAGGCTGCTTGGCAGTAGCTGAGCAGCCCGTTCTGTTTTTTCAAGAGAGAAAAGGGGCACAGCCAATCAGACAGGTTGAAGGGAGTCACATATTAGATTGTCTGCCGAGATGGCAAATTAAAAAGTGGAACATTTACTGCAGACTAATATAAGAAACTTTAACAGCATCAATTTTAATTAATTAATATATGACGTACTGACAATTCTTTTTCCTCCAATTTGTATAGAGACTAATTAATTAATTGGTTTAATTAGTGCATTAATTTCTAATTCACACAAAACCAATTACAGACTTTACAATTTATTGGAAAATATTTTCTGCTACAAAAGTTTGGAGGTATACATGGAAAAGAATGAATCCACAAAGTGGACAGAAACAATAGCAATCATGAATATGCTACTTATTCACCTAAAAACCTAAGATTCGGCATTCTGCTTTCTGCTTGACAGGCAACGAAACAGATTTGATAGCACTATAATGACACTATAAAGTGTCGAGGAACAGTCAAGCACATTGTGAAAGATGCTAATAACTTTCCCCTATGGCTGCCACATAGGTGCTTTGCTTAATGCTGCCATTAGGTGCTTCATTAACATAGCTCAAACAGCATATTAAAAACCTACTCATCTTCTCCTGGGCTAAAAGATTAGCGTATTTGCCTAATAGATATCTCTGTCGTGGCTCATCTAGAACTGCAACACAGTATGCACTATCTATTAAAACTACGGTACCTAATATCTCTCAACAACAATTACTCTCACCCCTGATTATCATCTGTGCATTCCCCTGTATGTATACAATAAAAAGCTTTACTAAAATTTTAAAAAAAATTAATGAGGCAGTTTAAAATATGATTTACTTCAGATCCTCCTATTTATAAGATAAATCTTTGGATGATTAGTCCAACAACCTTTATCTGCAAACACGCTGCTTGGCGGTGTATCCATCATTAAAGGGCAACTGTGGAACAAGTTAGGGTTAAATAAAAGTCTGCAATCTTTCCTTTAAAATAAGGTCTAAATCATATATTTGACTGGAGCATGTGAGAAATTATATTGTGATGAATGCTCAAATTTCCTGCTTCCAGTTGTTTGAAGGATATCACCAGACCATCTGCTCCTCTCGCACACCCCGCTCACTTATGACTAAATGCTGGGGAGAACAGGAAGTACCCACACAGATTTGGCTCAAAATAGAAAGGGTTTAAGCAGGAAGTAATTTTGCTGAACCTTTCCAGTAATAACTCAATTAACTCACAAATTTTACCTAGAGATGTGTGTTTTTACGGTTCATTTTAAAGGTACGAAGGTGGAACTGTTGGAGACCACAGTTGCCCTTTAAGGAATACAAAAGGATGGATCACTTAACTATGTAGAGGGGATCCTCCACACACATTAGATCAAGGATGTCAACCTTATGGCCCTCCAGATGTATGCAAACGACAACTTCCAGCACTGCATATATGGTTGGCTGAAGTGTTTATTCATCTGTGGCTTTGGGCCTAACAAACTCTCGTTTTAAAAAAATTTATAGTTTTGGGAGGGGGGGGGGTTTCGAGTGGGGGGGGAGATTGGATTTATAACAATACCTCAATAAAAAGACCTCATAAAGAGTGCAATTATAATAAGTTGTTTATTAATATTAAAGGGCATCTATAGTGGGAAAATTTACTTTTTTTTCTTTCTTTCCATGTGTTCTATAATTCCCCACAACCCCCAGAGTGTCATCACTTTGTTCAGATTCCCTCTCTGTCCTGAGATACACCAGTCCTACTTGGACTGTCAATCAAATCCCTGTGACGTGATCTACCCTCCCTGCTCTGTAATAAACATAGAGATAACAGCATTAGCAGGGGGAGAGAGGTAGCTTTGATGGTAGATATAAGGCTGCACTTGACCCCCCCTTCTTAATAGCTTTTACTGATTGATGATGGGTCACAAAGAGAGAGATCGCAAACTGTACTGTTCTCCTTCTTCTTCCGTGTCTCCAGGACAGCTTGCTTTCTATTGGCTAATGTGCGTGGGTGTGTATTTCAGGATGTTGAAAGTTTAACTCCTACTGCACATGATAAGCTTGTCGGTTAGCCGGAGTTGAGACCTGGAGGAGGTAACAGAGGGGAGGGGGAAGGGGGGAGTGCTGCACACAGATCTGGCACCATGGTTAAACAGTGTCATTGACATAGATAGGATTAAGGCAGCACAGAGTACATGAATTTAACTTTGCAAAGGGGCAATGTGTTTTTTTCACTATAGATGCCCTTTAAGCCTATTTAAGAATTACATTTACTACACTAATTATTTGTTTAAATATTTTCTATGGATGCATTTCCAGAACTGGAAAGTTTAAAGGAGAACTAATCTTACATTTTTATCAATCCTAATATGAAAGCTTTTCTCCCCAAAATACCTATACATTGTAGATGCTTCTCTATAAAGTTGCATTTAGTACATGTAAGTAATGGATTCTGTAACTTAGAAGGCTTCCACATTGTTGCTAGTTGTGTTTCAGGGAGAGGGAGGATATCTGTGCTGTTATGAGATTGTCAATCAGTTTCATGGAAGCAAGGCTGCAACATCATCGTTTTGCTCTGTTGAGAACTACAGAACATGTGTATGTACGGCAACACTTAGCTGGGGGTTTACCCAGCTAAGGTGGATTATGGGAGCTGACCCCTAGTACCCACAAGTTAATTTCATTAATCACCCAGTACCCACAATTTAATTTCATTAATCGCCCAGCAATCACAGCAAATGTGAGATACAACTTTTTGTATGTTTGTGAATGTGCTCTGTTTATTGGGACAATCTTGTCTGGAGACTTTAGTTCTCATGTAATTTTGCTTATTGATCATCTTTTCAATTAGCAAATAGTTTACAAAATGCAATATCCAGGTAAAGCTTTTATCTTCTGACCTGCTTTCTACAAATACTGTTAATTCCCCATGTCCCTGAAATGTCCAATAGACTTTTCTGTACACATGCAGTTTCAATAAGAATATAAGTAAAGATCACATTTGTCCATTATTTTTTAATGACACCACTATGCTTTAAGGCACCAAAGTGCCTTAAAGCATAGTGTTTTTTACCAAAATAAATAGGGGAGAGACAAACTCTGCAAATCAAATCTGGTTTATTTAAACATCGCACATACACAGAGTTTTGGGGGACTAGCCTCTCTCTCAGGTGTATAATGATTATGCACCTGGGAAGGGGCTAGTCCCCCAAAACCTTGTGCATGCATGATGTGTAATGTTTGAATAAACCAGATTTGATTTGCAGAAGGCATCTCTCCCTTATTTACTTTGGTATACTGGACTGCTGGACCCTGGGGGGGTCTGTGGGAGTTACTGCGCCTGCTTTCCATTTATATTGCCCTATGTGCACAGGCCTATTTGTAATTGTGTGTTTTTTACAGGGTACTACATTCTTCTTATTTAAAATGTACTTAAAATGCCCTTCTCTCCTATACAGTATATTTACTTACATTTTCAAACAGTTTGACGGATGTTAGTTTTATTGTACAATGAAAAAAATCTTGATTCTGCTCAACTTGACACCTGCCATCTGCTTCATAAATTCATATTAACATGGAATGCTTGGTTACCACCACTCAGCTTATCCTAAAAAAGCTTGTTTATTATGACAATTTTTTACTGACGTAATGCTAGAAACAATGCAGTTCTAGAGTGACTTTTTGAGTCATTAGCACAGATGCCTTGCTGTGCTGAAGTCCTGGGTTTGAATCCTCTCTTGCACACATCTGCAAAGAGTTTGTTCTACCTGTGCTTGTGTGAGTTTCCATTGTGGTATTTATGACTTTAAATACCTCCCTATCAATTCTAGACATTGACCAATAATTGTTTTTATTGCATCATTTAATTCCATCAGGGTACAAACCAAAGTATTTGCTATTAATTATCTGTATAGCTACAACTGGTGCATCTTATTGCCTACTTCCATTTGTAGGCTCAAAGACTCAAAACTGTAAACCACTTGTAAACTTTTACATGTTTGTAAGTTACAATTTTCTATAGTACATTATTTATTCAAGGGTTACCAAAATTGACCCCTACATTCGTGTGTTGCCAAACGATACATTCGAGAGTTACCAAAATTGACCGCTACATTTGAGGGTTACTGAAATCGACTGCTACATTTGAGGGTTACTGAATGATATGAATGATAATTTTGAGGGTAACAGAACAATACATTCGAGGGCTACCAAAATTGACTGTTACATTCGAGGGTTACCAAAATCAACCACTACATTCGAGGGTTACCAAACGATACATTCAAGGGTTACCAAAATCAACCACTTCATTCGAGGGTTACCAAACAATACATTCGAGGGTTACTGAAATCGAACAATACTTTCAAGGGTTACTGAAATCAGCCGCTTCATTTGAGGGTAACCAAAATTGGCTGCTCCAGTCGAGGGTTACCAAAATCAACTGCTACATTTGAGGGTTACTGAAATTGGCTGCTACATCCGAGGGTTACCAAAATCAGTTGCTACATTCGAGTGTTACCAAAATCGACTGCTACATTCTAGGGTTCTCGAACGTCACATTAGAGGACTACATTCAAGGGTTACTGAAATTGAAGGCTACATTCGAGGGATACCAAAATCGAACATTACATTTGAGAGTTACTGATTCGAGAATTAGTTAATTATCAAAATTTTTCTATTACTATCAAAAATAAGTCCACGAGTTTGAAAACCCAAACTAGTTCGAACGGGAACTAGTTCCGATAGAGTTTAGAGAGTTCGAGTTCGTCCCAACTCAGGTTAGGGTCCTTAATTAATGTTCACAACTCCTCCACAAATCTCCCTGCTGTTCCAGTTAGAGCCACCTGTAGTTATTGTCCGTGACATCATGAAAAATAACTACAGAATCGACCCCTGGGATTCCTTCTCTGAGCATGTGCAATGCTTTTTGATCTCTACACAGTTGGTGAACATTGGAGTTAAAACTTTTAGATGCACTTGGGGGAAGGGGTGAGTATTATGAGCTTGAGGTTTGGGGGGAGGTGCTTGGCGAAGATGCCCCTTAGGGTAAAACCTATTGATTAGTGGTTGAAATTGTAGAATATTTATTTGCTTTAGCTAAAATGATTTTATTCCTGGTCAGTGGCCATCCCAACATATTTATATATACTTTTAGCAAAGAAATTAGTTTCAGGGGGAAAAAATCATTAGTAAATCTTTAATTAGCACCAGCTCCATTTTTGAATTGATAACCAACTGCAGATGAACATGGGAATCAAGAAGAGGGACAGCAGTAATGACTGAAACTTTTAAGACTTCTTAAAGATAAAAATAGAGAGGTTTGGGATCATATTACATGGGAAATGAGCTCACATAATTATTTCTGTTTATTTCTCCTTTAACTGGCCTTCAGGAGAGAAATGTCAAGCTTTTCAGACTTCTGTTTTTGGGGGCTGCTGGGAGGTGCATTTTCTAAGCAGCTGGAAGGTCTCGATTTTGTCATCCCCTATGGAGGATATGACAGGGGCCTTTTGTGAAAGTGAAGTTGTAAAGTGGATATTTGGAGCATGCTGCTACACCAAATTGCAGCTCACGCTATGCATTTTATTGTTCTTGTGTGGGCCAGGGAAAAGCACAATTAACACTGTATTAACTTCCATCTGAGTGATTTGTCCTTACTAGATCATTAACCATAAAAAATATTGAACAGAGACCACTGATGTAAATTCAGTTTTGAAAGATTTTTTTTGAAAAAAAGCACAGTAAAAAGGAAATGTCAGATCAGCTAATGTGCATTGCTATTTATAAGCATAAAAACACCCAGAATGCAGCTGCAAATCCAGTTGTCTATGAACTGTAGGACTGTTCCTTCAGAGATAACAAACTGTAAATACAGAAAATTTGAACAAGTTTAAATATATATGTGTTGCTGTTATATAGTTTGGTTGCAATGAATTAAACATTTATCATGACTGATGTATAAAGGATAATAAAAATAACATGGCATAAAAAAATCCTCAACCAACATTTAACTGCTGAAATTATTTTGTTTCAGCAGCACAAATACAGGGAGATTCAATAAAAGTTCTTATCATTTAAAAATGGTGCTAATTTTGACCCAACCAATCAGATCTTTAAAAGCTCTGATTCGTTGGGGCAAAATTAGCACCATTTTTTAATTTTTTTGAATAAACCTGTTACTTCTCTGCATGGAATGATTAGAATTGTCCAGGGATACTAAAGTAGTTTTTTATGTTACACTACTTTCTATTGCTAGTTAAGGCCCTACTCCTGCAAAGCAAGCAACAAGCTTGTACTTTTTGGTCTGAGAGTAGGTCTGAGAGTAGGGTACCCTAGACCAGCATTCAGATTTTGCTATTCAGATATCTCTACCACTTAAAATACCACTTTCTATATAGAAAGATGTGTGCAATTTTATCTTCATTTGCCTTCCATTAGCATACTGTATCTGTTGTAAATATTGTTTTATCTAGAGTCATATTTATTGTAACTTTCAATAAAAGGAACCAGATTTTGGAACAAGTCCAACATACTAATAAGTAAGTCAAGGGAGTCCTCCAGGCAGAGCAGAATTCTCTAGCACTGATGATCTATTGAATCACAGTGTCTATACATATTCTCCATTTTCAAACACCATATGTATATCCCACACTTTTGGAAAACAATTGGTGAAGAAAATATAAGATGTAACAATCTATTTCCCAGTCCGTTGAGTTTTAGTTCTTTCTTATTGAATAAGGCTACCCATAGAACTTTAGTAATTGTTAAGCCAAAAATTCAGGTAATAATGGCACAGCAGTGGTCCCTAGTTTTTGCTATTTCAGGGTAAGAACATAAAAAATTTGAAGATGGGGTTGAGGTTATAGTATGTATCCTGGAAGGTGCCAGATACAATTTGTGTAAAATTTCAAAACACATTTCTTGTGTTATTGTGTTGATTGAACAGTAACATAAATTTTCAAATATTCTTTGCCTGTGAGATGGTTGTCCAACCATTCCTCCCATTGATTTTGGACTCAAAGTCTGCTTGAATTTAACATATCGGAAATGCTAGCAATAGTTTTGGGGCCTAGTGGCTGAGTTAAACATAGTTTTTCCAATTCAGTAGTATCAAGGGGTTGTCTCTAAGTGATCAATGATTTAATATAATGTGTAGCTTGTGTGATCCATAACCATTCCTTGGGTGGAAATTGCCATTGATGACGGGCTTCATCCCATAGGATAATCCTATGCTGTTTACACCCCTCCCCCAACTTGTTTCCTCCATACCCGGAGGGAAATCCAGATGATGATATAGTGATGTCATGAGTAAGTAGGGTTTAATGAGTTTAAATGCTATAAAGTATATATACTTCAATGTTATTTGATATACACTTCTGCCAAATCTAAAGACTGTAAGATATGAAAGGATAAGTGAATCCCAGTTTAACGCTGCCCTCACTCAGTAGGTACAGGGAAGACTCACTTTTAGTAGGATGAAGGAGGAAGCAGTGGGATACTGGCACAACACTGAAGCTGGATTCTGTAACAATGGAGTAGGCTGTAACAATGGAGGAGCTGGATACTGGAACAATAGAGTAGGCTGTAACAATAGAGGAGCTGGATACTGGAACAATGGAGTAGGCTGTAACAATGGAGGAGCTGAATACTGGAACAATGGAATATGCTGTAACAATGGAGGAGCTGGATACTGGAACAATGTAGTAGGCTGTAACAATGGAGGAGCTGGATACTATAGCAATGGAGTAGGCTGTAACAATGGAGGAGCTGGATACTGGAACAATGGAATAGGCTGTAACAATGGAGGAGCTGGATACTGGAACAATGGAATAGGCTGTAACAATGGAGGAGCTGGATACTGGAACAATGGAGAAGGTTTTAACAATGGAGCTGGATACTGGACAATGGAGAAGGCTGTAACAATGGATCTGGATACTGGACAATGGAGAAGGCTGTAACAATGGAGTAGGCATTAACAATGGAGGAGCTGGATACTGGAACAATGGAGTAGGCTGCAACAATGGAGGAGCTGGATACTGGAACAATGGAGTAGGCTGTAACAATGGAGGAGCTGAATACTGGAACAATGGAATAGGCTGTAACAATGGAGGAGCTGGATACTGGAACAATGGAATAGGCTGTAACAATGGAGGAGCTGGATACTGGAACAATGGAGTAAGCTG
Source organism: Hymenochirus boettgeri (assembly GCA_019447015.1). NCBI lineage: Eukaryota > Metazoa > Chordata > Amphibia > Anura > Pipidae > Hymenochirus > Hymenochirus boettgeri. Next base: position 40,882 of record JAACNH010002069.1, read on the forward strand.
TAACAATGGAGGAGCTGGATACTGGAACAATGGAGTAGGCTGTAACAATGGAGCTGGATACTGGACAATGGAGAAGGCTGTAACAATGGAGCTGGATACTGGATCATGGAGAAGGCTGTAACAATGGAGCTGGATACTGGACAATGGAGGAGGCTGCTAGGCAAGAAGCACGAACAACAGGAACCCTAGACACCAATAAATTGGCAAGCGGGCATCGGGGGAAGAGCGGAGGAGCTATTTGAATCTTCACGCCGGCCGGTGCACTTGCGTAGTGATGTCATGACGGCACGAGTTAGTGTCAACATCACTGGGCCTGGAGCGCCACTCAGCGGATCCTCGCTGGACCAGACGCACAGGTGAGTACCTTACACCCAGTTTTTGAGGGGAAATGTCAACAAGTGAGGCACCCCCAATCGTCTTGGTCTTTGTAATGTGGTTAGTTTAATGCAGGGTCTTTTGGTCACCCAAATGAATTTGGTTATTTTTTTTTTACATTTTTCTATATCTTTTCTATGAACTTCTATAGGTGGAGATCTAAATAAATATAGTAATTTAGGTAATATTTTTATTTTGACTGTGTGGATGCGTCCAAATATATAGATATTCTATAGTGAGTTCATTTGTGAGGAAACTGAGTGATTTGTTTATACTTTGGGTTATATTTAGCTTGATATAAATCTGGAACTGTAGTGCTAAGCTGTATTCCTATATATGCCATGATCCTCTGTGTGCTTTGACACATATATATGTAGTCTATATATATTATGCTGAATGCTTAAACAAATTTAATAAGTTGTATACAGTCCCAGATTCTGGTGATCCCTATTTTTTGGTATGTTAAACGCTTTATTAACATTAACTTTGTTGCACATATGCTTTGTATCCTAATTGCTTAATTAGCTTACTTAGGGTGAAGGGGAGATCTGGGTGTACTCGACCCCAGATTTAGCGCTAGTTCCTTCTTATCCCTTAGGTTAGTGCTGCCGCCATATGTTCTATTTGTTTCAGCGTCTACATCCAAAATCACAATGCAAACATCTCCCGTAAATCGGGACTCACCCGTATGACTTGGTGGTCTGGGTGCTGGACTGCCCCGGACCCTTCGCTCAGTCCGTGTAATTAGCAAATATCTCTGTCCTCCGTGGGTGGGCTACCGGTCCGCACTCCTCGATCCGGCAAGAAATTTCTTGGTCACCAGGTTCAAAACTTTAAACTTTATTATAACATTTAAAATCTGTAAAATTAAACTGTAAGTAAACTGATTGACTGATTGTGTGATAGATTTTAAATGTTATAATAACATATTATTATTATGCTATATATATTATCCAATAAAGCTGGGATATGTTTTAGCGGTGAGGTGGACTCGATCCTGCACATACGAGCTATGATTGTTTTAAGATGTATTGGGGTATACTGTAGCAAGCTTTATATAAATCTGGAACTGTAGTGCTAAGCTGTATACCTAGATATGTCATTTGACTGTCTGTCCATTTGAAGCCAAAGCTAATTTCTAATAGTTTATGTTCTTTTGGGGCCATTGAAACTGGTTTTGCTATTGTCTTTGATAAATTTGAAGCCTATAAACATCAGTGAATAGAGCTTTAATTCATTGATCAATTCTAATTTTCTTGGACAGCGGCTAAGGGCAAATAGCAAAGGGGAGAGCAAAGGGGAAAATGGCCATCCCTGGCAAGAGCTGTTTTTTATAGGGAATTCTCTGGACGCAATAACCATGTTATTCAAACCAAGGGGTTTGAATAAAGCGTTCTTATCATGTTTCGAAATTTGGGGGGTAAACCAAACTTTCTGAGCATCACTTAAGTGCCACCGGGGTTTTAGTAGTATGAGCCCAAATGTAGTGTTTGCAAAGCTCTTCTTATAGTTTCTGTTATTTAGCGGCCTGGAATAAATCCTGTTTGGTCAGGATGTATCATTCAAGGGATTGAATGATACATCTGGATCATGGCTTCCAGATTGAGGCCAATCTGGAAGCCATGATTTTTCTCAATATCTTTAAACCTACATTTTTCAAGGAGATAGGTCGGTAATTTTTGCAATTTTTTTTTTTGTTAGGTTTTTGGATCACATCTACATTAGATCTGAGTATGTCTTGGAGTAGAATCTCCTTGCCATCGAGGAATCCAATATATAAAGTAGTAAGATGTGGTAATGTGTAATAGGCTGATGTATACCCATCAGGACCCGGAGCCTTACCTACATTTAAATCTTTGATTACTCTGTAAACACTCATTTTATTACTATCTTCTAGATACTATTGTATATGCTGCAATAATTTGTTTCAACAAGTCTAAAACACCTTACATTATTTGCTCATAATCCCACTATATATGATTTGTTTTTCACATGTACCTGACTTACATTGTCAGTTAAAAACAATTACAAGATTGCCACATCTAATTATAAATGTATTAAAAATAATTATTTAGAAAAATGTAATTAAAAAAATAATTTGAATGCCACATGCACAAGCATTTAGTATATCAGCATTTTATAAGGTGGAAAGGTTTTGATTTTGGGGTCTGTTCAGCTGTCTCATATAATTTACCTAGATTGAGCACAGGAATGTTTTTTGATGAAACTTCAATTTTGTAAAATTCTTGGAAGTTTTGTGAAACCGCCATTACAAGGAAACACCAGCGGTTTCATCAGTTTCTAGTAGCTAACAGAACTTTGACCATGACATGGCAGATGGTAATTTGTTTACATCTACATTATAAAAATAATAACAAAACAATGACAACATTTTATAAATATTGACTTAGTTTGCCATCATTTTACAATAATATCAAATTATTTTGCATTGCTCATTTATATAACAGACTTTATTCCAAAGTAAATAAGTAAGCTTTCATTTATATGCAGAAAAAATGCAGTATATTTGACAGTTACATACATTATGCACATGTATTATGCAAATACCCATCTGCATTTTTTTAGCATATTTACTGTATCTATATTAATGAGGGAGTGTTGCTTCCCCCGCTGCAAATACTGCATTTCCCACACCTCGTTGCTGTCTTCCACACAAAAGAAATAGTACAAAGCTAGACTCATTTAAATATTGATTAAGCTGTTCAGTTGGAAATGCGTTAAAACAAGAGAAACAAAACAGGAAGAAAAATACTGTATAGCTCTATAATCGCTAGAAGTTTTATAGTGGGTTTCTGTGATACTTATTGTAACTGTTCCAGAATCCTGACTGGGTGGCAGCTAAAAGGTTGGACATCTGTAAACAGTGAAAATTCTATGAGCCCTTGCACATTTATTAAGGCACCTGTAATTCTGTAATTACCAGTTCTGCAAAGTTTTGTAGTTTTTACGTTGCATTCAGTTTTAATCAATAGTCATAAAATTCCAATACAACAATACTGCAAGATATTTTGCAACTGCAGTAAAGGAGTGGCTTCACTATCAAGAATTATCCCACCTTTAAAAATATGTCCCAATGACCATAGAGAGCTTTTGCTGGGAATTTATTCTCCTGCACTTATATTAAAGGAGAATTAAATCTACAAACCAACCTTTCCCTGTTTAATTATCCAGATTGAGTACCTAAAATCCTAGGTCCCACTCTTGTGTATACCTTACATAGACAAAGCAAGTTGAAGAAGTTGCGTTGATCCATACAGTACATTACTTTCAGGCCAAACCATCTTGCATCTTGTAATCATACCTCCTCTTGGGGTGGCCCACATTCCTATTAAAGTGGTGGGACAGAAGCATTTAAAGGTCCTCATCCGTGTTAAGCTGGGTACACACGATGAGATATTTCGGTCCGATCGACCGATAGTTCAGTGAATCGGTCGATCGGACCGAAATTATCGCATCCGAAAGTGCCCATGTCCGATTGACCGTTCGTCCGAATCGGACGAAAGGACGATCGGACAGGGTGGAAAACCTCGTCCGATCGTGCGGTCCTCTATGGACCGCACGATCGGTCGCGGTGACTATCGGACGCGGCTGCTTTTGCCGCGACCGACAGTCCTTCCTCCTGGCCGACCGTTCGAAAGTATCGAACGGTCGGTCAGGAGGAAAAATCGATAGGTGTGTACCTAGCTTTACTTTAAAAGGCAGGGAAGGTTTGTGGTTTTAGTTCCCTGCAAACTACCTTGCACCTTACAACCAAGTGGTCAACAACATTCTAAGAGATTATCATATAAAAGATGTTTTAGTAAGAAGCCTTTTTAGTCAAGAACTTTATTAGTGCAACACTGGGACATAAAAATGGGCATAGGGAGATCATAATAAGAGATCATAATAAGTCAGCAAACTGTGCCAGCTGCATGTTCACTCTCACAAACAAACACAGCAAGTTAAAATGCCACAATGATGTATAAATTGTTTAATGCAACTGTGGATTTATGCCCAACACTTTAAATGAGGCTGAAAGGGTGTAGAAAAAGGGAAGCAGACAAAACTGTTAGGAATATAAAAAAGGCAAAAAAGATAAAAAAATTATTAAGTGACAATTAATACAGAATGTGGCTTCACTATTAGTTATATACATAATAATGGCAAATTGACAGGGGAGCTGAAGGCCCATACACACATTCAAATGCAGGGGCCCTACCTGCACAGCACAATGTGTACTACAAACGCCTGTTTCCTCAACTATCACTAATTATATGGGCGCACTGTCAGCCGAAAAACAGCCGTTCGGCCAGGTATCATTGATGATCGCCCAAAACGGGTGTTTTTACACATCGTGTGTTGCGGATTGGGCCCCCGCAATCGCACATGCCTACAAAGCTTTAGAAGAATTGCGCTTTTTGGTGAATAATTGATTTTAGAAGAACTTGCTTGGGCTTCTGGAGATATCAGCCATTCTAGTGCAAACAAGCTATTTCATTAATGGGCCTGCAAGCATTGCTCACTAGCTTCCCAGTAAATACTACTGCTAAGAAAGGTCAGGAAGAGATCAGCCAACAGTGACTTACAGTCCTGGAAAGGTTGGAGAGGTAGGGGACAACAAAATGTATTGAACATATGCAGATTTGTATTATGTCTGCAACCAACAAGTGAAGCACAACACTTATGCGATGCAGTAACATCTGGAAATAAAGTTGCTTTAAGTGAAAAACAGAGCTAACTGCTAAAAATAACGAAGTTTATTTAGGCTTGTCTGATTAATCCGCATCAAACAAATCAGATGTCACTGTTATTGCATCTCATGACATCTGATTGGATGGCGCAGAATTGGAAAAAAACAAAAACAAACAAAGGAAAAGTTTTGCATCTCCTATTAAATAATTCTCAATTTAGCTGTATTTAAAGGGTCACTATACTCACTTAAACAACTTTATATTATCTGAAACTACAATTTGAGAGAAGTAAAATGTTGGTATTCACATATTTATCTGTGTCTGCTTTGTCATTAAATTATTAATGTTTAGTGAGTGCTCCTAATTGCCCCTACCCTCCCTTACTCGCTGTCTTCATATAGTGTCTATGACACTTATAAGTTCTGCACAGCCTCACCATAGACCCTGCTCTGCTTACACATCTCCCTCCCCCTTCTTTCTTTTCTCTGCTGATTCTCTTAATTGCAGCAGAAAGTGTGCTGGCAGGCAGCCAAAGAGTCTAGTAAGAGGTCAGGGATAGGGACATATTGTAATTTCTGCTTCTGAAGTGACAGTTCCCTGGAAATGCTGGGATTTCAAATCTGCCCATGGACTTTTGCATCTTGCCCTTTGATACAATTATTGGACAATTGGTTTGCTAATATGATATAGTATATGGATTTATCTTTACACAAGGTATATGATTTATGCATAGGGTAATGGAGGCTCAATGCTGAAAATATATCATCATTTTTATATACAGCCTTTTGGTATTATTATTTGTCTAGACTTTAGATAATGGCATATACATATAATGTATGGAGCGGTCCGTCAGTACCTACATGGCGGATCTGTAATATTGCGAGAATGAGAAAGGGAATTCATATATACTGAATGGATTTGGTATTTGATCTTGGGAGACTCGTGATTGTGAGGTAAACATGCTACTTAGCGCTGATGGGCAATGTGATTTATATTAACTTCTGGCATGAAGTTAACCTCTGCACCATTGACAAAGCTCTTATGTCGAGCGGAACGCATTTGGTGCTCGGGTGTTTCTCCCTCTACCAGCATTAAACCTCACTCGCCCTGCTTTCCCTCTGCTGACTTTAGCATTTGACGACTCCGTGCACGTGATTGATACTCTTTTACCAATTAGGGAACACGTGACTGATAAGTATACCGATTGCAATATATATGTTTTGATGTGAGACTTATTGTTCTGGTTTTTCTATCTGTGGTGGGGAAGCGAGTGTTTGGTTGCCCGTGTTAGGACCTCTAACAATATTGTTAATAAATATTGTTGAAGCAGTATATACCCTACCTTTTCTTCATTTTTTTTAGCTACATGTGATTTTAAATGATGTTTTCTCAGAATATATAGCTTAGATTTAAAAATCTGAATTTTTTTTTGGAGTAATGGTCTCTGGTCCATTTTTTGAATATTCGATTTTTTTAGAATAGAGAAACTCTTTAGTGAAATTCACTATCACAAAATTCACATGTGGTTTTAATAATCATTAAAATACTCCTCTACTAATCAAGCCAATCAAAGAGCTCGCTCATCAGCCAATCTAATTGGACAGTCTGACAAGTGACTCACTTCTTCAATTTACAGTTAATGGTTTAAAAACATATATGTAAAATGTGTTTGACAGTTCTTTTTTAGGATTATGGTATTCCTTTAATTACCGTGAACTAGGAATATTCAAAGCAATAGGTAAAACACTGACAGGGTTATTCAATAAAAGTTCTTATCGTTTAAAATGGTGCTAATT